>VKOC01004632.1:0-14174 GCA_009364415.1 Spea multiplicata
CCAGTCCACCGCCGGTAAGCGCCGTTACGTAGTGCAATGATACGATCGCTCGTTAAATAACTTTAGCACAGGGCGCAGCTCTATGATTGCTAGCGGGTTAAGCAATGCGTTGATCGGAATGATCAGTGTCTGATAAGTAGCATGACTACGCTGGGTGTATGGGATGCTTTCGGTTCCGAACACGTTTGAAGCTTTCTTTATAACATGATGGTGTGAATGACGGTAACATTGTAAACGATTACGGGTTCCATTAGTGAGTTTTTAGTCCCTTTTCTCCTTTCTAATAAAGCATCTGCTACAAGGGCATAAATCTGCTTTATTGTTGTGTATATGAGCATCTGCATCTCATTTCCTATGAGACCGATCTGTACAGAAACGCCAGAACTAGTGCTTCCAGGGCTTCCAGGATGCTTAATGGCTTCCAGGGTACGTGTTAGGAGCGAGCAAAATAACCAGGGTGTTCCCATGGGCCTATTCTGAAGGCCAAGATAATATGCATTTAAGGTCACCGCAGAGTACATTTTAACCGTATGAGGCATGTCCATGTAATAGTTGATTTTTGGGTACATTGCAACTGTTTCTGAGCAGGAAGGCCAAACATGTTGCTTTCTCAAATTCCTCCATGCTCCTAAAATGACATTTTAATGGCTAATTTTAAAATATAGTCTATGCACTAGATTTGTTTCCTCTGCCCACAGTCACTTGCCCTATGGGAGATTATTATTTGTTTTATATAGCGCCATCAAATTCTGTAACGCTGTATAATGGGTAGACAGGACATAACAAGTAGTATGTAACATAACAAATTGATTAACAGAGACAACAGGTGAGGACTAACACCTGTCCTGTTTTCCTTGGACAGCCTTTCATTTAAGGGGTTTGAAGTACTTATTTCCCTGTTACTAAGATCCCTAAATATGTAACTTAATGGATTAAGTGAATTCTGTTATTTCAGTGTCTTGAGCTTTTGTTTAATGGATTAGAAACCCCAGGCGGTAACTCATATCTGCAAAATCCTTCTGTTGACAGCCCAAGATCTACCTTCCTACCACCAGCATGAGGCTGTAAATGTCATTGGGTTTTGCATGATAGGAAGGGTGACCTGTGGCCCTTCTGGCACAAATCTGTCACCTGTGTGCCCCTGTACTGATCAGAGTGCAGTTATATAATCCTAATAGTCATGGTGACCTGTGGCTATGTCTCCAAACCTCTGGATGGCAATCATGAGGACTCTCAATTACGTGTGTGTGTGGTGGGAAGTTCAGCTTTCCTCAGGAGCATTTCTTCCCAGGGAAGAGGAATACTATATCTCTGCACAGAGGGCAGTGTTATTAGCTAGACATCACGGCTGTCGTTGGCCATTTTTACAGTACCTTTTTCTAGAACTGCTTGCTTCTAGTAAAGTGCCCTTGCTGGTTGCTTCTGTAATGTGGTAAGGCAAAGTAGGTGATTGTTTGCTTTGCTGAATATCATACTTAACGTGTAGGAGGAAAATGCGCTTCTTTCATCAAGGCAATCATCCTATTCAATCTGTCATATATGCTATTCCATGAGAACCATGTTTAATTGCTAGAAGCACACTTTGTCAGTAATATGTTGGCAATATGGAAATTCCTTGATGTCTAACTTCTCCTTCTTCTCCAGTTATATTTATTAAAATGATGCCCTCTGTTCGCCTATCTCGTCCGGTGGTGACAAAGGTACCTCGACCAGGAAGGACAGTTTCGGTCGAAAATTGTCAACTTCAAAAGGTAACGATGGCAGAACCTATACAAATATTTTTTAATGGCTTGCTATTTTGGCTCTGTTGTATATAACAAAACTGTTTACATTGTCCGATGAAGTATAACATTTGGAATAAAGATGCAAGTTTTGGAGGCTTATCTTGTTGGTACTAAAATTTGAGAGTTGAGTATTTTTTTATTTTTTTCCCCCTCTTGGCACAGGAGGAAGGCATTCAGATCAAACGCTCACCATCCTCGCCTCAAGGTGGCGCCAAGAAAAGATCTGCCTTTGGGGACATCACAAATGTGAGTATGCTTTTGTGAGCAAACCGATTATTCCAAACTTGAGTTTTTATAATATACTCTTACAAAAAAAAAAATAATGTTAGGCATTGTAATACAAAGTATAGTTGTATGTATGTATTTTCTTTTTCTTTCATGCAGGCTCATAAAAATATTCAGCAGCAAAAGAAGAGGGATGGGCAAAAAGTTGCAGTTAAGAAGACGAAAAATGCCCAGGGTAGCATAACTGCAAAAAACAATGAGTTGAACCTCAAAAAGTGAGTGTGTTAACAATACTTCCTGTCTTAAACACAGTAGTAACATATAATCAGACAACATTGTCTTCCATCCCTAATAAATCTTGGCTTTTATGATCTGAAGAGCCCCTCACCTTGGGTGTTACTTTCTTCTTTCAGGACCTCAAAGAAAACCACAGCTGAGGCACTGCAGCCAGAGGTGGTTAAAGAAGAAAAGGTGATTGCTGTAGAAGTTAAATTGCCACCAAAAGAGGTTGTGAAACAGGTATTTATTTGGTCCTACATATCATTGTACAGTATTTGTATACTGTATATACACATTAAAAACTAATATCTGTATTGCAGATCCTTCCCCCTGATGTAGAAGATATCGACAAGGAGTCAGCTGATGACCCATTTTCAACTTCTGAATATGCCATGGATATATTCACTTATATGCGTGAGAGAGAGGTATGATCTTGGAAAGTCCTTTGGGATTGCAGTTTCCTCGATTGGTTTTATTGTTGGGGTATAATAACAGCTCTATAAAGCTTATGAACTATATAATAGCATACATTAAAGGAATGAACATGAGTGGCAGCCTCAATTAAATGTTGTAGGAATGGAATTTGGGAGGTATTTCTGAGGACAGTGTAAAAACCAGTAAATGCATACAGGGTGCTGGCTTGTAAAGCTAGAAGCACAAGTATCAGAATAGGGTTTACTCACTACAGGAAGTGTTATGTTGTAACACATAGCTACATTATGAAGCTCCAACCCCAATAACCACCTGCTGCTGGGAGTGTTTGGCTGGTTCTGTATAACACATAGATTAGTGGGACTGCTTCAGTCTCCGGACATATTGAAGTTTGGATTATACAGGACCCGCTAAGCCTTTATTACTGTAGGTGTTAGCCCTTCGTTATGAATAGTGAAGTTGGTGTTGGAATTTGTATCCTGCAAACATTCTCTTGATATAGTGGTGTTTGCCATTTATGTTCATTTAAAAAAAATATATCTCAGCTTTAAGTAGCCATGTCTGCTTCAAAGAATTGTGTATTAACTGCTGCTCAGTCTGTATACAGTATTTGGTTTCTTTAATAGTTGTTAATATATACTACAGGACAAATTTGTGCTTCCTAATTACTTGGATATGCAAGCTGATATAAGTAAGGACATGAGGGGCATCTTGATTGACTGGATGGTGGAAGTGCAGGTAAGAAACTGGCATGAAAAACTTTCTTTGAATGTGTCCATTTCAATGACTAACCTTTTAGCAGTATGCTTGTACTAAAAACATTAGGATTTACTGCGACATAAGGTGGTGTTTTCTGTGTGTGTGTGTGTATTGGTTTCATTTTTGTCTGCTCTAATAGACTTCAACGATCTCTTATGGTATTTTGCTCACTACTCTGGGTATCTATTACAATGGCTGATGCTTCTTGTGGTGTTATTTGATTTATCCTTTTATTTCATTGTTTTCACCTTTATTGTGTACCTCAGGAACTGCCATGAATATGATGCTCTTCCGTACTATACGCGACTAAACCTACTTTTGTAGCTAGGATCAGGCCATCTTTTTATAGTAGGAGTAAGGACAAATAGAGGACTTTAGGGGAATAGGAAACTAATAAGGTAGCTTTTGCCTCAAATCTGAATGTCTTAGAGATATATGCACTCTTGCTTTTGAAACAAATTACTAAGAGCAAGGTGTGTATGTGTGTGTTTATACAACATTTTTTTTCCTCTTTCCCTGTCCACCCACATCTACTTGCTAAAGGGGACACATGCAGTGCTCACCACAAGGCTGCTAGAGTGTTTCCCTGACAATGGTTGGCATCAAAAGTACCTAAGACTGTCTTTGTGTTTGTCTATTAAATGGGCTCATCATATACTCTGTTCTGTGCAGGAGAACTTTGAATTGAACCACGAGACGCTCTACATGGCAGTGAAGATGGTGGACCATTACTTAGCAGTGTCTGTTGCAAAGAGGGAGAAGCTGCAACTGATTGGTTCCACTGCTGTGCTCCTTGCTTCCAAATTTGAGGTGAAGATATGTTAAGGTGTTGGTGATTGCCCTGTCACTGATTACTTCTTTCTTTTCCAGATCACTGGTAGAATGGGGTTACCCTCGCAATAGAAAATACCTGTTTTTTTATGATGGCTTTTTTCTTCAACCTTAGGAGCGCTGTCCACCGTGTTTAGATGACTTTCTTTACATATGTGATGATGCATACAGACGAGAGGAGCTCATAGCCATGGAAATGGAAATCTTACAGAAACTCAACTTTGACATAAACATTCCAGTTCCTTATCGTTTTCTGCGACGTTTTGCCAAGGTGACTTGTTCTGTCCTATATTCTGTTACATTTCCAGCAGCTTCTATAACTAGAAAATCTGAAAGCTCATTAGAACGTCCTGACTTTCTTGCAGGGAGATCTCCCTGTTGCTATACGCCTCTTCAGCAAAAACCACTGTTGCATAAGCCCCCCCCCCCCAAAGTTCACATTTTTACCCACGGAAATGTCCCTGCTGGAAAACAGACTTCTCTTAGTAAATGCATAATAAAACATTTTTTTTTTCTCTGCAGTGTGCTCATAGTAACATGGAGACTCTAACACTTGCACGTTACATATGTGAGCTCACACTACAGGAGTATGACTTTGTGCAGGAGAGTGCATCCAAACTGGCTGCCAGCTGCCTACTTCTTGCTCTGAAGATGAAGGAATTGGGTGGATGGGTGAGTTCATCATAACAGTATGTAAAGATGTAGTCGTGGGTGTATAAGTATGCAAACAAAATTCTTTGTTTGAAATTCTCATGGAGAAAAAACAATGCACTGTGTAACTTAAACCAAAGGGCTCACCCAGCATGGATGTCTGACATGAAATATCAGTTAGCATGTAAGTTCAGTTAGAGACCTGTATGGGCTGAGGCAAACAAGAGAAAGTAACCAAAACCCCCAGTGGTAGGGGCAGGAAGCGGGTGTTCATAGGCCCATGTCGGGGATCGTTATTCTTGGGCAGAATGATTCTTATTAGACTTGTGCATTCGTCTTCGGGCGAACATGAAAACGAACACGAAGAGTGCGTTTTCGTGTTCGTTCCGAAGACATGAAGAAGAGAAGACAGTGCAGGTAAAACGTAGGCGAAGACGAAGACTCACACACGAAGAATCTTCGCCTTCGTCTACTAATCTCCCCGGTCCCTCCCCCATCTAACTTACCTTATCTTCACAGCATCGCGGGAGCTGACTGAAGTGGAAATCAGAAGGTTCGTCGTCAGGGGTTACAGGGCAGTGTGAGTGAGCCTATTGGTCACCTGCAGGGTCTTCCTCTGGCATCAAACAATTGGTTGATGCCAGAGGAAGGCCCTGCAGGTGACCAATAGGCTCACTTGCACAGCCTTTTTAATTCCTGATTTCCGCTCCCGTTAACCCCTGCAATGCTGCGTTGGATAACGGGAGCAGAAATCTGTAGGGTAAAGGGCTGTGCCAGCGACCAATAGGCTCACTCGCACGGCCCCTTACCACTAGTTGCTAGGCAGAAAAAAAAAGCAACCTGGGACCCTGCTGCACCAGTTAACTTAAAAGTCCGTGCCAGCGACCAACAAAGTCACTGGTACGGACATTTAACTGACACAGCAGGGACACCAGTGGTCTCCCCACTGTGTCAGTTAAATGTCAGTGCCAGCGACCAACAAAGTCGCCGGTACGGACATTTAACTTAGTATAAATAGCTTGCTATAACTTCGGACAGAATGCTGCCCTCTGTTGGTTTTACATTAAGCAGCATATGCTTGAAATGCAAAGTTATTCTGCTACTCAATGTAAAACCAACAGAGGACAGCATTCTGTCCAAAGATATATTAGCCATGTGTGGCAGTGTGTTAATTTTCAGTTATTAATTATTTAAATCAAATATATCCCCATGATCCGCTGGTCTCCCCGCTGCAACAGTTAAATGTCCGCACTCGCAGACATTAATTCTGTCGAACTTGCAAACTCTTTTTTTCTATTTATTTTGGGGTTTTTTTGTATTAAACTGTTAGACTATGGCTAATATATCTTTGGACAGAATGCTGCCCTCTGTTGGTTTTACGTCGAGTAGCAGAATAACTTTGGATTTCAAGCATATGCTACTTAATGTAAAACCAACAGAGGGCAGCATCTGTCCGGATACTGATACACACAGATATAACAGAGCTGCGTTAACCCCGTATTAACCCCTTAACCGGAAAAAACGAATATTCGCCCGAAGAGAAGACAGGAACGGGCGAATATTCGTGGAATACGAAGATTTTTTTTTTCCCCGAAGACGAGCACGAAGACGAACACGAAGAGCCCCCTGGTGCCCAAGTCTAATTCTTATCTGCTGTCAAGTTCTACCTTTCTATAATGCATTTTGCATATCCATGCACCAGGGCATCAAGGTTGTGTATGGGATGTTCTGACGTTCTCCCAAAATCTCTACAACTACTCCTGAAAAGCTTGTAAGAGACACGTTTACTGCTTAAACAAATATTACGATCATCAATATTGTTCAAATGGTGTCTGGAGACCAAGGCCACGCCTGGCAGATCCCCCACATAAACTTGTCTAAACTAGAAATCAAGTGGAAACGAGGGCCGGGTTAAGCTGGGAGGGTGCATCATTTTCTGCAAAAGTTTAATAATGGAAATGGCTAAGCTGTCCTATTGTACACCTGCTTTGTTTGAAAAGGCTGTATTGAGATCTCTATAATTGGGGGGCTTTAAACCAGTTTTGTTTGTGGATTCAATTTGCTATATGCATTATGCATTATAAAGGACCATCTCTAGCAAGTTTCTGTCCACACAGGCCTGAGCCAGTCCTGCATAAAGTATAGTTCAATAAGCAGTAAATCTAGCTGATTGGCTATGCCTAATGTGTATTGTACAATAATCTCTTGAAGCACAGGCTCATTTGGGTTACACCTTCATACTGTATAATGAAGTTGGTAAGTGCCCTGCTACAGGGAAATTCCAATGATGCTACCCTCCTTTTGAGCCCTTTATAAAGCTACTCAATGGGGTTATACACACTAATGGTGTGTTTTGTAGAGTTGAGATTTTTAACCTGCACCAAGTTGGGAGGGGGCAGTGTTGTCACATTTATAACACAATTTAGGTGACCCTGTGCAATGCATAATTACGTGTGTAAAGAGACAAGCTTCCTACTTTTAACAATACATTTAGGCTAGGTTTCCACTTGGGTTTTTTTTGCTAAAAACGCCTATAAAAACGCCAATAGCGCCACCTGGCGTTTTTTTTTGTGAAAAACGCTGCAGCCAGATGTTAGCTGTTCTTCAATAGGAAATCGCAAAATGCCATTTCCACTTGGCGTTTTTCTGTTTGGCGTTTTTTCAGTCCTGTTTGGCGTTTTTCTGCTTTTTTTGGCTCTGTGGCAGTTTTTCAAAATCGCAGCATGTTGACACTCTGGCGTTTTTTGCAAGAAATCTTGGCTTTTTTTCTCCAATAGAAGTCTATGGGAGAGAAAAAACGCCATGAAAAAGCCATGTGGGTTTTATGCCTTGGCGTTTTTTATGGCGTTTTTCCCACAGTTACAATGCAGAGGATGGACCCAGTATCTGTGTGTCCTATGAGAAATAGGCTGGAAACAAACAGTTTCACACAAAACAAAGTCCTGGACTGGTTCATATTGAATTCTACACCATTTGGAACAAACATGCCATTACAAACAAACATACGCGACCGGATCCTGCGTGCCAAAAGCAACAGCAAACAATTTGCACCATCATTTGGGGCCAATCTTCCCAGAGGAGCAGACTTTCGAAATAAAGCATGCCTTACAAACCACAGAAAAGAGACAAAAGGGTCTACCAAGTAAATGACATCAGGAGAGGGCAGATACTTGCCATTTATCCTAATCCCTTTTAGCTGGGTGAAACATCTAACTTGTAAAGGCTGGAAAACTGCCTAAGGTCAAAAAAAGCAATTTCCACAGAAAGGCTAAAACGCCAGAAAAAACTGCAGAAAAAACGCCAAAACGCAGGTAAATGCAGTGGCAGTTTTCTTGGCAGTTTTCCTGGCGTTTTTCATCAAGAAAAAAACGCCGGACAAAAACCCAAGTGGAAACCTAGCCTTATACTGTGCCAGCCAAGCTCTTCCTGCAGTAGTAGCTCATTGGGATTGGTTCTTCATAATGTATAGTGATGTCAAGGAGCGCAATTTAAGCTCCAGTTCAGACCTGGTCAAGGTTTGTTTTTATTTATATTCCACTTCCCGTGATGATATTACATTGATGTATATTATTTTGTTTGCCATAATTTCTGTTGACTAGCTTACTCAGCCTACTCAAATTGTCAACTTGTTTTAGACTATTTTCTGCTATTGGAAGCTACTTCTGTCAAAGCTGTTCCCAATTGTTCCTGGTGCAATTGAACATTTAAAACTAGATATGCTGTCCTGGTATTTGTTATTGCTGGGATAGCAATATGTTATTGTTTGGGTAAACTTGTATGCAATTTCTTGTTCTTATATATCAAATCTGGAAATCTCTAGTGGATTGTAAAAAAAAAAAAAAAAAAAAAGTAAATTTAGTCCTATTATATGTTTTGATTTGAAAAGAAAAGTGCGTGGGTTCTATCACAGTTGTATTTGCATGTGCGAGTCATTTATCCCTTGTCCTTCTTGTAATTCAGATATATATATATTTTTTCCCTTTCAGACTTCTACTCTTCAGCATTACAGCGGTTACCAGAATGCTGATTTAGTGCCGCTGGTGAAGAGGCTAAATTTCCTACTCGCATACCCACCAAATGATAAACTGAAAGCAGTAAAGAACAAATACTCACACAAGTAAGATTTATGGGCATTTTTCTTCCTGACTTCCCATCTGAATAGAATGTACAACAGGTGTACCTCCCAAAATACGTTTGCTTCTGACTGACTTATTAAAGGTGCTGTTCCACTTAAATGAAACACAATAGTCTAAGTAGTTTATATGGTAACAACTTACCAATGCCTGCTTTTGCAAAAAATCTGAAAATTACAGAAACTTTTACGTGAAGAAACAGTTGTTGAATATCAGCCTCTCGTAAAGACACTCTATATATATCTCGCAACATTTTTGTATCTCAGATTTCCCCCCCCAAGGGACACTAAGGATGATTCAAGGCAGCATTTAGTAATCAAAATGTTGAATTCATCACCCTTTTAAACTAATTTTCAAAAGATTTGCCATGTGTTTCATGTTTGACTCACTCTGACCCATTTATTGCCAGTACAAATATCAAAGAAAAGGGGCAAAGAGGAAAGGGTGTGAGGGTTTTATAAACACAATTTAGATTTGATACATTTGCATTTATTCCTCCTCAGGAACTCCTTGCTTATCTGACCGTATTTTTTACTCTTTTGCAGGGTCTTCTTTGAAGTGGCTAAACTGCCTCCTTTGGATATGCTTCATTTAGAAGAATTGCTTAAGAGTTAACAATGATCCTCCTAATTTCCTTTTGTATATAGACTGTAAATAATATGTACTTTTTTATATATAAGTATTCAGTGTCCTAACTACACCCCTTCGTGTACAGATGTTTATATAAGCCCTGCAAGTGTTCCAATTAAACTGGAACAGCATTGAAAATTAATTAAAATATGCTGGACTTGACTCTTTTCTATCGTTCAGATGCTCATACATTCTGCAGGTTCCCTGTGAGCTCATTCATAATAAATCTCAAAATATGTTGCAATGATTTACATCTCTAATAGACTTTTTAGCTGGGTTACTGAAAACAAAATTGTAACTGTTTGCTATAGTGTTTTCACATTATAAACTAATTCTGTAATCATGGTTTAATAATGTGGATTTCATTGACTGTAGCCTACTATGGACACAACCAACAAAGGGTTGGTTGAACATCGCAGATGTCGTCCTAATCTGCCATTGCTTAACCTTGTACATCTTGTTGGGGTCAACTTCTGGGTTAGTTGCAGCTCACTAAAAGGGTTCTGTGTGGCTAATATGGTTAAGAGGAGGGAAAACTTGCCTTTCCTGTGTTAAATTACTGAATTAATAGAATGCAATGCTCTAGGCTCGTTTAGGCAAACACATTTTTAAGTGTTATTTGGTAAACATGCTAATGTATTATATAAATGGTAAGCCTTCATATAAAGGTGATCTTTTGTAAATTTCGAGCTTGTTCCCCTTGGATGAGGTTGTGTGGGGATACTCATTTTTTTTTTTCCTCTGTCTGCAAAAAAGTAGAGGTTCAAGGGAAGACTGCAGATATATAATGTGTCATATCCTTTTATTTTCCAAGTAGCTTAAGATACAGCTGTAAGCACAAAACATAGTTCCTGCACAGTCAAGATGTCGCCACCATGCAATGTGGGGGATGTGCAAAATACTTGTACATGGATGCTGGAAATGCATTGACTGCCAAATACCATTATGTTAATCATTCTCACAAAATATGTAGTTTTCTTTTCGTTGCCTTGGTTTGTACTGGATAGTGTCAAAAAGTCCTGTTTTTTTTTTTTTTTTCCTTCAGTTTGTTTGTCCAGTGCCACTCCTGTTGCTGTTGCGCTAAGAACCTCCTGGTTGAGAGTTTGTCGAGGATGGTTAGAAATGTAGTTCTCAACAATATCTGATTGCGCTGCGGGTTCATCTCTTCACCCACAGTTGACTCATAATAAAGAGAATGATGCAGCATGTTACACAAGTAATACAATGCACAAAACTAAATACCTTATTACTTGCCTGTGTATGGCATGCATAACAAAACAAAAAAAATGCCTTGACACCCTGGTGTAGTGATACTGCACCACGAAAGTATATTCCTCCATCCACTAAGTGCCAAGAATCTGTAGGGTTTTATCCTGAAACCTCTTAGGCAGGAGACAATCTGAAAATAGTTAACACGTTGTTCCTCCTCTTTCTTCACCTACAGGCTATAAACCCTACTCTAATGTTACTTTCCTAGGCAGTGTTTTGTTTTCGCCTATTACCCAAGTTGGTTAGTTCAGAGGCCTATAAGAGCTGCCCCTCCCAGGGCAGGCACCCAGAGATGATCTCTGCAGTTCAATAGGGACTTCAGCATGCAGCCTCCTAGAGTGCACCATCGAACATGGCTGCCTTGTTCTGGGCTTCAGGGGTGCCTGAGGGGTTGCATTTGTCAGCCATGATGAGATCTCTGACTCATGGTGATGATGTAATGGAATGTTTTACCGCAAAAATGTTTCTATCTCTAGATGGTCTAGTTGCCCTCCCATTGTGGTTTGGTACAGGTACTTTTTATTGTGCCCTTTTGTTTGTTTTATATACACTAATTCCGGTTTATTGTATTTCTGGTTATTTGCAAGATGTCCGCCTGTTACATGAACACAAAGAGAAAGTTTCTTCAAAGGGGAAATATTTAATTTATGCCTCTTGTGGACAACCTATAGCAGATATATATAGGAAAAAAAAATCTTACTCTGCCTTCTGCCTTCAAAGCTGTTGCAGAATCGGAATTTCTGATGTATTTTTTAAAATTACAGAGACCAAGTCATCCTCTGAGGAGGGAGAAATTACGGATGTTTTGGCCATATTATCACGGAGTTAATTAAGGCAGTTAAAGCTGTTATGGGTACACCTGTTTAGGGTAGCTATTTTATTGCACACAAAACCCCAAATAGTTTCCCTTGCATCTGGTATTTAAAGAGCCTATGCAGACTCAATGAAAATGTGCAGATAAAAAAGCATATTTCAAAATGGTTTAAATCTATTTTTCCTTTTGAGTGTGATGAAGTAATGTTTTTGGAACCCCCCTTCCAAAGTGGGTACAGCAGTGCCTTGCAGATTATTGCTATAGAAGATTCCTCTGGGTTTATAGATAGGAAGGCTGACTGTGTTCTTAGTAGAACTTTTCTTGTATGTGGGCCACAACCTTAACCTTTAACCACAGCTACTATAGTTTCTAGGGCTCCACGTATCTAAAAAGCACAATCAGAAGAATCTATGCAGACACCTAGAGATCTGATTTTCAAACTTCCAGAGAATTTTAGACTTGGGGATTTTATCTGTAATACTTTACTAAAAGCTACTTGCCTGGCTGCCAGATCCATGGGACTTTCTACTGCTGCCCGATGGGATGTTATGGATTCAGCTTCTAAACATAGTTTATGCTCCATTCCATAATAGGAAGAGGGCAGATTATCATCTAGATTTTCAATTAAATGAAAGATTAGCAAACGGGAAGAAGATCTTGCTTCAGGAAAAGAAAAGGAATTTTAGGTTTTTGTGTTTCTATTACAGATACAAAAAATAAGCCTGTCCATTCAAAGCTAGACACTCCCAGCCCTTGATCAGTAGAAACTTTGGGAAGTTAATTGGAAAACCAGCCAAAAAAATTCTGACTCCCGGATTCCAGTAAAATCAACACCAGCGGTCCCTCCTTACAAAAGACAGATGGGTCAGTTGCATAGTCACAAAAGGTTTTTGCTGCCTTCCAAAAACTGTTTTATTCATTTCAGAAAAAGGTTTGTTCTGCCACTCTACACTCATATCCAAAGCTCTGAGGCTATATGGTATACAGGGTTATAGAGCCAGCACTGGTAGAAGAAAGAGAGTTGAGCACTTATTCCACAATGTTTTTAGTCCAAAAGCCAAATGTAACCTTTCATCCTAATCTTGATTTACCTTCTGAAAACAGGGTGGTAAGTAGAGAATTTCAGGATGGAATCTCTCTCAGCTGTAGGTAATTTGTTAAAGATGAGACTTCAGGGGATCTCCAGATCTACAAGACCCCTACTTTCATGTTTTTATGCTCCATCAGTTTTTGAGGTTTTCAGTTCAAAGAGGTCAGTTTATTTTCCACTTTCAGTTTCGGGCTTTGTCATTTGGCCTTTCCTCGGCTTCAAGAGTCTACACCAAGGTCATTGTTGTTTTGGCAGCAGTGTTTGGATCCACATGCATTTACATTGGCTTTTACTTGGACGATTGGCTGGTGAAAGCCTCTTCCTGGGCTCTTGCCTATGTCTTCCCACCCATTCTGATTCCCGTTATGCAGAAGATCAGGGAAGACAATACAAAGGTCATAATGATCATTGCCTTTTGGCCCAGGAGAGCCTGGTTCACTGACCTCCTCTTACATGCAGAAACTTCTCTCTGAGATCTCCAGACACTTAAGATGTCAGCATTGCTACCGAAAAGGACGTCTTTATGCACCAAGGGATTTTCCAAAGACTGACTATGATAGGGGTTGGCAATCATTTGTTAAATGGTGCTCTAACTCTGCTTTGGTTCCTCATGTTTTGGAGTTTTTACCAAAAATTTACCATCAAGGTGCAAATTTCTATCCATTCAATTTCTGGAGCCTTTAGTTAAGCATTTCCTTAAGGCGTGTAGTAATACATCTCCAGTTTTTCATAACACTTTAGCTCCTTGGGACCTTAATCTGGTGTAAGAAAAATTATGCAGTCCTCCTTTTTGAACTTCTAGGTGTTTGCTCTCACAAATTGCTTATCCAGAAGATCTCATTTTTGATTGTCATCACCTCTGTTAAGAGAGTAGAACTTTGTCATGCAAAGCACCATACCTTATTTTTTTATCAAGATTAGGTTGTCCTGAGAACTTGCCAGATTTTATATCCAATGTCGGGTTTTCTGTTAATATCCTGCAGGATATTGTTTTTCCCACCTTCTGTCTGATTCCTTTAGACTTAAGACTTTGTCTTTTAATTTATTTGGACAAATCTGCCAGGTCCCGTACATATAACCTTTTAATCCTCTTTCATGTACCTTCAAAGGGTCTCAAAGCTTTAAAGACTTCTATTTCCAGATGGATTAAGGAAACGATCAACCTGTCATGTATTTGAAGGTGTTCCTCCTCTTTTCAATTAACGTCCATTCCACAAGAGCCATAGCTACATCGTGGGCTAAAAAGTTATTGTCCTCTCCAGAACAAATCTGCAAGG
>VKOC01004634.1:0-41949 GCA_009364415.1 Spea multiplicata
GGCGGACCCCGCGGCAGCGGCCAAGGGCCGGCCCTGGCCGTGGATAGCAGACGGATGCTAGAGGTAAGCCCCCAGGGTACAGGGAGGTCCACCCTAGGACCTGTGTACCCTGGGGACACAGTAGAACAGCCCCAAGGGCCTTAAAATAATTAAAAAAAAAAGTTTCCTGGCAAGGATAGCCCCCACCTGAGTAGGGCAGGAACAAACACTTGGGAAGGAGAGTGAGGTTTAACCTTTTATTTGTTCCTGCCATACCCGATAGACAGAGATAGCTCTGCCTGACACCCGGAACTGCTTGAGTCTCTGCCTGGCAGTGTCTGCCCTATCGCTGCCGCCTCTATCAGTTGCTGTACTCTGAAGGATCAAATTCAATGACTGGTGTCATTTTGTTGAAATTCAGTCCCAGATCATGCTGCTGGATGTGTCTATACATTGGTGTAGGGCTGGTAGTTCTGCAAAACTTTAAAGATTTCTCTTTTTCCTTTTTTGTATTATGTTAACCACTTTACATTTAGAAGCTATTCAATAAAGTATAAACACAGCTCTATACTGGACATGAACCAGTTTAGATGATTGTCCAAAAACAATGAATTTCACAGGCTGAAATATTTTATTAAAAATGCTTTTCTATATAAACAACACTTTTAATTGTTATCTCTGGTATATTAAACAAAATTACTTATCAGATCTATCCATTATTTTATTCCTCTAAAGATTTAATCACAAACACAAAGTTTTTTAATGCAGGAGGAATACCTGGTGGAAAGGTCATGATTGCAAACATCTAACCTGCCATATTTAAACTATATAATGGAGCTATCTACCTCGTCCCTACCAAGATATCCAAAGATGCTTCTTCTGTGCCAGAGGTTGTCAACCAGCAAAGGAAAACCAGTTAAATGCACAACACTACCACTTTTCACCCCTGCCAGCATTGTCTAAATATATCAGGCACAGTGGTCTTGGTGTCATCATTAGCAAAAAGTGTAAGGAGTTAACCAGTAGTGTATTTACCTTTGGACCTCCCTAGGCTAGAACCCCCAGTCCCTCTCCACGGGCAGCATCATTGGTACAACAAAAGAGCGGCATGCATCTTTAAAAAACGGAGTACCAGTGTGGTGACATAAGTATTGTCAATGTTTTTGCCAGTTGAACTCTTCCTGTATTACATGTCTTTTGATATGTTAACGAGGGCACACCTACAGTGATTTAATATGCCTGTTGGATGCAAAATCTTAGTTCAGTCTCTCTTTGCCCACCATCCTGCATGGATGGGGCAACCGGTGGTGTGCTGGGTTATGTTGGACCTTTAGGTTGCAGGTTAGTCTTGGAAAGTGTTGCATTGTATGTTGGGCTGTCACTCACTTATTGTATGTTAGTGTGTTTTTGTCTCTTATTAAATATCTGTAGACAGACCTTTGTGTTATATTTGGTTTAACACCACAGCAAGTATAGGGCATCATATGTATCTTAAAGACACGTATCTACACCAGGTCTGGACAGGGATACGTCACTGGAGTAGTCGATATACTGTTTCTTATACAGATCATATTCGTTATACACGTTGAAAGGTACTGTATTTCAAAATGGTAGGTTTCAGTTTGCCATCAAACATATTGCTGTCAACATTCAAGCTAAAAAAAATCCAAACTTTTAAACATAGTATGTAAACCACTGATTAAATAAACACATTGTAATGCAAATATAGACTTTTATTTTGTTGAAATTTAATTATGAAAGGTGTAAAATGATGCATTACAAAACAGAAACCTAGGTTCATGAACTGCATATTTTTAAATACCACTGTACATTTTTAACATTAAAAAAGGAAAAAAAGGTGAAGAACATTCACAAGACTTGTTTTTTATGGTAAGCAAAACTGAAAATAAGTACTATATTATTGGTAGGATATTAAATTTCGCTGGTTTAACCCCTTCATGTGTCGCTTGGGTATTCCAACTCACCGCAAAACTCAGGCAGCCAAAGAATAAGGGAAATTGAACACTCACAATGCTCCGAGTATTGGCACATTAAGGCATCACAATGGCTACTGAATTTTCGTTCCATTAAACTACAAGCAACATCTGAATTAGACTTCCACATTACTCAAACGCTAACCCCTCATTACTGTTTAACAAATCAAAAGGAAAACAGTGTGTACATCGACATATTGCAAACATGGGTAAACTGTAAACCGGTGAATTAGATTTATAGCTAACCAAAAAATAAAGTGTTAAGTGTTTGCTTCAAACTGAAGCCATGTACCATTTCACTAAATACTATTAAAACACAGTTTCCTGGGAGGATAAAGATGGAAATATTGGAAGTATTACTAGGCTACCAGAAAGTCCCGATTTCACTAGAGTACGAACCAGTCTTAGCGTAGATTCCTTTACAGATTAAACTATTTCATGGATGGTTGTTGGTGTGGAACAAACACATGCGGCCATTCCAAGGTCGAGAAAGACACGGACACACCTTGGAAAACAAACTTGTCTAAAGCATATAAGAGAGTAGTTAATTGTGGTTTATATTAATCATTGTCACATATAGAACGAAACGTTTGACCTAATGATGGTGCTGCCTTATGATTTGTACTGTAGCCATCGTATTACGTTAATCTAAAGGGAAGCCAAAATAATCCAGTTGCAGCAGTCATAACAGGCAAATGTGAAGGACAATTTACTAGCATAAGATATAAAACAACGTTTGCTGTCCTATTTATTGTCATACAAGGTCCCGCAATGCTAGATCACACAGCTTTTAACCCTTTAAGTGCCAGACGGGCAGTTTTAATGATATGGTGCTCACCGCTTTGTCAAATGGATAATCTCTTTGGCAGATAAACAGTTAAAAACATACATTTGGAGAAGCAGAAAAAATCCATAAATAACAGTGTCGCTTAATTACACAACAAGAATGAATCATCGGACTTTCCATTTTGGACAAATCTTATATCAATGGGGTTTATTCAGTAACATTAGAGCTATATGGGATTTGCGGTTTCAACTCCTTGTCTTAACTATAAATTCTGAAGGCCCAACCCCAGTGAGCTTCTGCTACAGGAAAAGCCTGGTTGCCATGTTTAATACGGATTTGAATAAGCCTTCTTACCTATTGAATTATACATTATACAGAGTGATCTCGGCCCTTCTTGCAGGAGAAACTTGCCGGTGTTGGCCTTTCATAATGAAGTGAAGCAACTCTGTTGCCAAATATTTTACTGAATAAGCCCCATTGTCTTAATAGAAATGTACTTTACAAGATAAATTACTACCATATGATATACTGAGCCTAAATATTTTTTTTTTTTAATTATAATACAAAATCTCTAAAATAAAATATTTTCTTTAAAAACACATTTGATAAGTGCAACTGAAAGTGCACATGTTATTTAACATCTATAAAAGAGCATAAAAAGAAGGCATATTCTAGAAAAGAAAAAAATCCCTTTTAACCAACTGTTGACCATATATGTTCTATGCCCTCTTGTTAAACAGGCTGCCCTTTAAGTCCAAGGTGACTTCTAATAATCTAGTTGAGGACAGATAGATGTTCAAGATCAGGCTGCACAAAGCTTGCAACACACATTTGCTAGACCTTTTACGGCAAATGATTATGGGATATTTGATTTGTCAATAGCCAACACATTGCATTTCTAGTGAAATAATCAACTGGAAGGAGCACACCTTGCATACTGCCCTCAAAATTATTTTGGTCTGACCTCAGAACTACATAAGAAGGAGTCATTTATCATGTCTGTCACAAAAAGAATCCCAAAATATTAATTAGTGGCAGTACAAAAGCAAGGATTGCTTACAATAGAGGAAATTACCTTTATATATTAACTATATTGCCTCACGGCTATGCAAATGCTGGCCTTTAGGCCACGTGATTGCTTTATGTAAGGCTGCTGTTGCAAATCCTGGTGAACAATACTTTAAACCCTACTTCTCCCCCCCCCCAATTATTCAAAGTGAAAAAGTTAGAAGGGTACTTTTGAGGAAGAATCAATGATGTCAATATGTCAAAGTCTTTCACATTCCATTTTTGCAACGGACCTCAAAATTCATCTTCACAGTTCCAAGACAAGGATAAAGTGTGTTTTTTTTTATGAACCTTTTGTAAGTAAATGGCTCAAAATTTCTTTAACACAGATAATTAGGTCTACTAAAAGCCACAAGTGCATGAAGTCCCTCTGTAAAGACCGTGTCATCATCGCTATTGCTACATTCAATGCCCTGTATGCATTTGCCCAGTTGTCCCACCACCAGCTCTCTGCATTTCAGTGGTGCACATACAGCCAGCCCCAGCTTACGTGAGATTTCCAGAGGGTCTTTCCTGCCATTGACTGGCTGCTTTAAGCAGACACAATGTTTGTGAATACCGAAGCAAGGGATTGGCTGCAGACTCTTCTAAAGATGTATTTTTTCTCCTTGCTTGAATATTAAAGTATTCAAAGTACTTTAATATACATTTTTGTTGGCAAGACCGTAAGGGACATAAGACTGTCCCTTTAAGCAATGATGTTAAATATCTGATATTAAGGGATAAATGGCTCATTTATCAAAGTTCATAGGGCTGCATGGGCCATATTTGTATCCAATAAGTTCCTGAACAAAGGATCCTTTGCATTTCAAAACTCCAAAGTCTGATAAGGCAATATTACAAACATATTTAGCAGAATTAATCAAATATGCAAAACTAGCCTACAGTTTGGTACTCTTGATTTGTAAGGATTTTTAGGCACACTTTACATATGGCATCTTTATATAAGAATCATGTTCAAAGTGCAGTTTGGGTCACATCAGTTATGGCAGCTATAATCATACTTCCAGGGGACTACTCATTTTGCTTTCTAATTTGCTTGTTCTCTCTCAACTGCTGTTCTGCATGTAAGCAAAATTGTATTTCCCAATTTTCAAGCAGTGTAGCTTTTATGAAGTTGTTAATTTCGAGATGTAAGTTGGTACATAACCAGGGGCAGGCAGTGATAGCCTACTGCTAAAAATACCCAGTAGGTAAACTTTGTATTTTTGGCAAAGTAGAGCTAAATATTTGATTTGGTGTGGGCACTGAGGATGCTGCCTCAGGTCAGACCTAGGACATCACTATTCATAAATACATTGCTACTGTGATTTATATAGTCCTTGCAGACACCAGCATACTATTTATGTATATTTTACCGACCCCTGCAGCGGTTTAAAAAGAAAAAAAAGTGGTTACTATAAACAAAAATGTTTTAAAGCCACTTAACTGCAGTGGTATTGCACACTGAGAGTCAAACATACGAAAAACCCAAGAAGTAGCAAGAAACCAGTTGCCTTCAGGTGCATTTACAATGAGCATATTCAGTCATTTAACTTGTCTTAACAAGTCAGGAGTAGCTAAACTGTATCGCAGGCCATATGTAAAATACAGATTTTACAAGACTGGGAACCTAAGCTACCGGTTTGCATATTTTTCCAAGAAGGCCATGAAATTAGTTAGCAAATGTGCATCTTGAGCAAGCCTACAAGAACAAAAAAAAAGGGAGAAAAAACTGATCATTCACAGTCTGTCAATCAGGAAAGTGACTAGGTATTAAGGCACGGTAATTTGTTTGTATAGGTGTGGACATATTGAAAGCAGTTAATATCGTACACCTGGTTAACAATTAGAGGCCATGGCACAACGGACTTATACACTCTTATTACATTATCCAAAAGCAATCAATGAGGTCAGTGGTTTTAGTCTGTATAGCATTGCTGTTTGTAAAGGTAAGTACGTCTACCATAGCAGAGTTCTTTTTACATTGTGACTCACATCTACAGGAAACACAGTTCTGTATGAAAATAAATCCTTAACTTTTTTTCAATGAATAAGCATAACTGTTTTCAAAAGGAGCTGAAAATGTTTAAGATTATAAAAATTAAGGCAATGCCAAGTAACCACAAAAAAAAAAAAAAAAAAAAAAAAAAAAAGGTGAAATGTGGTTTAAACTACCCAGGATATCTCATTGAGCATCTTGCATTCTAATTTACAAGGCACCAATTACTGGCTTGTATATGTTAATAGTCATACAAACAACAATAAAAACATTCCTAGAAAGAAAAAAAAATTAAGAGGACATAAAACTGTTTAATAAAAAGTGCAGGAATTCTCTGCGTCCAAGTAACGTGTCAGGTTGAACCGACATTCTGTGCTGCGCTATCTTCTTGGTTTCTTTAATTTCCTTGGAAAAACGGGGAGCAGTCTGTACTCTGCCCAAATTTAGGATCACAGCTTGTCAGAACGAAAACTGTCCTCTATGGAAGGGTCAGACAGAACCATGTCTGGGTCACTTAACATGCTCAGCCCATCCAAACTCAGAGGTCCAATTTTCAGATCTTCATCCAAAGGAAATGCATTGTCTGCATCAAATCCCATCTCCGAAACTCCAGCAACGGCATTGCTAATATCCCTTGATAAGCTGTTACTTGTATCATCTGAAAGAAAAAACATATCATTTTAAGGTAACCTACTACCCGCTGCATGTTAAGCCCCAATTGTATTCATCCATATAATTGATCTGGTTAATGAAAATCCATCTTAAAATAATTTAAAAAGGTCACATTCAGAATATTAATTTATATACACACACACACACATACATACACCGTACTTGCCCGATTAATATTAATTTAGGAAAAAAAGAAAAAGCCTGAAGACTATCCTATAGGAAAAAGGTTTTACTAGTAAATACTAATTCACATGTAAACTATTTTTTCATACAAACTATCTAGATCTGACAATATTTAGGTACACATCAATGTTATATGAAATTTTATTTTCAATCTGTTTCATAACAAAGCACAGTATTTGAAGCAGGGAATCTTTAAAACAGAACAAATCCGTACTTAAATGTAAAAACACAACTGTTGTCAGGACAGACCTGTTAAGATTATATTTGGTACACTTCCCCCACAGTTGGAATATAACAGGTTAGCACGCAGCTGAAACTGATCCTGGAGATTTCCATGACTGCCTCCTAGCCCCATCATTGCAGCCTGAGAGTACTGCAGGTTCATGCTTGGGTCAAACAATGCATTGCTGTTGGGAAGGGAACTGCTGGCGTTTCCAAACATGTCATACTGGTCTTGCTGCAACAGATAAAAGAAATCCATGACACTGACATGGTGTCCAGATCCTATTTAGTACAATATACATTTAGAAACAAAAAGTCTCGAATTGCACTGCATCAGCCATAGAAAGAAACATTTGGTGAAGATAATAGCTTTATTGGCTACCAAGTATAATAGATTGCAAGCTCTCTCTCTTCACAATCTCGGCATCTTGAAATGGATACCTTTTGCTTATTACAATGTATAATAATAACCTTTTTTTTTTAAAAAAAATAAAAAAATAAAGGGTGTAGTCACGTCCCAGATTATTCTTCATCTTATCTCTTACATCTATTTGTAACATGTAAAAGGACAGGAAGTGTGCTATAGCTTTCAGCTGGGGATGACAGTAAGATTCAAAAGCAATTTTCACTATTAACGGATCATAGGAAGTGAAGTTCGCTTTACATGAAATACCCTGACCGTAGCACTGGTGTATGGTTAAGCAGAAACACCTAATCAAATAACATAAAATGGTACATTAAAAGAACAAAATATGGCATGTGGTTTACAGTGCTGGAATTATCTTTTATCTCAGATAACGGCCATTCCGTTTTAATATTGTGTGACATGGAAGGCTAACTTTAAAGCAAACAAATAGGCCAATGAACGAATGTTATTACCTCATCACTAACCTGCTGCCACATATGCCTGCTCTGTCTTGTAGGCTGCTGCTGATCAAAGAAAGAGTCTCCAAAGAAACCACTTAAAGAGTTCTGTAGAGAGAAGTGATAAGAATGAAGTCACAGAGTACCATATACAAATCACACATACTGTTGTAGTCTGCAAAAAGTTTGGTAACTGGTAAAAAAAAACACAAAAAAAAACAGGCTGCCAATGACATTGCTGACACAATGTATGTAAAAGACTCTTAATGGAAATGTTACTCATTTTAGTAAGTATTATAATTTGCTATAATATTTTAAAAAATAAAGATAAAAATTACAGAGCATACTGGCTAGGGAATGGTACTCACATTAGCCAAGTTCAGATCCAGTGGAGGACAGGGCACTGGTGAAGGTGGCTGGAAGTTTTGGGACTCGGGAGAGTCATGGATTTGTTGATGTGTATGAAGAACCGAATGTGGAGAATGGTCTTGATATAAAGGATACGGAGGAGGCGGCTCCATAGGAGGCAGAGAATGAGGACTCCTGTCCATATTAACACCCTGCTAAAACACATGGGAAAGCTATCATTAGTTTGCTTAGAAGTGATTTCTACTCAATAAGGCTCTCAAAAATGTACAATGTCTTATGAACATTCAATCCATTCAAATAAGATGTAAATACTTCCTTCCTATGATGATGCACAGATACTCAAATACAGAGAGGATACAATCACAGTTTGCTACTGTACCAACCACGGGCTGCCCTTTTCTCTAATTAAGTCACTACAATTTTGGATGCGACTTATAATCTGTGGCTAGAGTTTCATGATGGTTAATGGATGTCACTGTGGAGCAGAAGAAAGCCAAAAAGGTTACTGTGTGGAAGGGCACATTGCTTTTTCTTCACTATGTCTGATAAAGTTAACTTAAAATGCAGGGCACGTCTGCATTCAGGCCAGCGGATTCAGAAATAGATAGCACAGGCAATAGGCAATATGAAAAGGAGCAGTGCTATGGCCCTTAATCAGAGGAACCAATTGCTTAGAACAGTATGGTGTTAATAATGGGGTAAACATGAGAAACAGTGCAGTACATTTTATAATGATTTATTTTTCAATAAAATGCGAGGCTTTAATAAAGAGCCTAAATGTATTGGTCTGTGATCTTACAATTTTGGCTTCTCTCGCCTCTTATACAGTAATCTCTGCTTATGAGCGGCCATGTTGTGGGAGCTGAGATACTTCTACACTAAACATTAGTTTAAACATTTTCCTTCAATTTCCCATTTAACTATGAATTGGTAAAGTGCCAGTTACCATTAGGGCCAAGATAAGATTGTAAACCCACCCCTGCTTGCTGAAGTTACCATTCGTTCATAAAACATCATTAAGTTGGTCAACTGTTGACTCGAGTAAACACAGCGTGGCTCTGAATCCATTACACAGGCAGAAGCAACATGGTATCCCACATTATTACCAGGAGTAAACCTTTCTGGGGACATGAAATCATCCCAAACATACATTTTTTTCCCCAAAAGTTACCTGTGTATTTGAAGTCATGTTCAAGGGGCTTGTAGGTGAAAACTGTCCACTAATGCATCGGTTAGACTCGCTGCTTGGCGTAAGGGTCAAAGGGCTAACAGGAGTGTGTCTGCGCCTTGGGGAACTTCCAAGAGCAGCAGTGGGGAGAGAAGGGTTGCTGAGGGAGGACAGCCGCAGAGACGGGTGAAGAGCAGGATTGTTGCAACCTAATGGAGGCCCATGGTTGTTTACAGGAGAAGCATGAGGGTTATTATTGAGTGTTGCCTGTATGGAAGGATTACTGCGGGTATTCTGCAAACCTATGGCGGAAGGAAGAAGCACACAATGTCAGTGCATTCATTTCCCAACCAGCATAATCAGTATATTGCCAAAACGATATGGTTTAAACCAAAGTTAAATATATAGAAAAACATTCATTGAATACGAATCTGTGCCTGCATTGCTTTCAACACCTATAAATTAACCCCTTCGTGACCGCAGACGTACCTGGTACTTCATGTTGACCTGCTACAAGTGGTACCATGACGTACCAGATACGTCATCCACAAAAAAATTCCCCCACGTCGCCACAATCGTGGTAATCGCGGGGACACTGCTGCCGTCTGCCCAGGTGTCTGGGCAGACTAACACAGCCACCCCAAGCGACCACTCGAGCCTTCGATCACTCCCACGGAGCGATTTGGTTTTCAGCTGCAATAGGCAGCTTCAGGGAAGGGGGTAGTTTGTTGATTGGGTCCTCACACAAGTGTGGGGACCTGTCACAATATTGGCCTCCTGCCTCATTGCTGAGTGCAGCGTTAACCCCTTCAATGCCATTTAGGGCTTAATACCCATTTTGTACGGTGCTCTGCTGCTGATGGTCCAGGCAGACCAACAACACCAAAAAGAGCCCCCACAAGCCCTTTGATCACTCCTACAAGAGAGATCAAAGAGACTTCTCCCTGCAATCACCGGTTTACCTTTGATTGTGTCCCAGCTGTAGACCAAAAGTGGGCTGATGATGATCAGATCACCGCTGGCCAATAGGAGCAATCTGATCATTATGGCAGCCCCTGGATGACCCTGCCCTAGAAAGAGAGAGGGGTCATCTAGGGTAATAATGACCGCCCCAATTATTAATAAAAAATACACAATTATTTCCTGATCACTTGTCAGTGACATTTTAAGTCACTGATTATTGATCGGTCTCCCTGATCAATACAAGTGGCCTAAACTTGTCACTTACAAGTAATCTGATAAAAATATTTTTAAAAAAGCTTACAAATTGAAACGTGCATGTTAGTTTTGACTCCACAATATCTGGGAAACATGACTTATCTATGCATGTGGGGTATTGCTGTATTCGGGGGGGAGGGGTACACAAATCAAGACCTATTTTGTTCTTTCACACATCAACTCAGAAAAAGAAAATATGGTGAAACTGCAAAGTGAATGTGAAATTTTTTTTCTTTGGAAGGCACAGTGTGGAATCAGATGCATGGGACAGGACGATATGCCCCTAACCAGATTCCCTGAGCCGTCTAGTCTTTGGAAATATATAGCTTTAGGGGGTTAAAATGAAATACGAGACTCAAATGAGATGCGCTATTCCAATTTTGAACCCGCACTGATAAAGAGACATACCCTACCCATGTATGTGGGGTATTCCTGTACTCTGGGGTGTTTCTTAATACTAATCACAAGTTGTTTCAGTAATTTCATGTACCCAAGGGAAAAAAAATACTGAAATACTGTGTTTGGATAAAAAAAAATTACTGCAATGTTTAGGACAGACTGGCACTAAAATGGTTAAATCAAAAGTGTTGACATCCCAAAGTATTTTACTTGGGGCATTTTATCTTTCAAAAAATATGTTCAGCAGTTTTTCTGTTTCTGGCCACTATTGCGGCACAACTCCCAGCATACCACATGAGCGTCATTCATTTTTAACTCTGTACGTACCAAAATAAATGAAAATACCAGGCATATGTGGTGTTTCAAAAAACAGGACAAATACCTAAATACACTTTGTTTTTTTTTTTTTTTTTTTTTATAGGTGAAACTTAAAATTTCCTTTTTTTCCTAATATTTTCCCCACATTTTTAGATATTTTTCATACTAAATGATGGTTTATATATATTTAAAAAAAGCCCTACTTCTGCTGAAAAAACCCAATATATTATGTGTCGGGGTGCACTAAATGAGTTAGTGGGCAATCCGAGTTGAATAAAGTCATAGCAAAAGCACAAAAAATGCTCTGGTTCTTTAGAACAAACATGGTAAAAGAAACCCCCGGTCCTGAAGGAGTTAATTAAAACTGCCTGTAGCTTTAAGTTTTCTATTTCTTTGTCAATGTAATGCAGAGTTTACAAGTAAGCAGTCATTTTACTGCAGTCAGGCTTGGCTCCATGTAACTAATTGGCTCTCCTTCCCCCCAATGCACTGCTTCTGACCCATCTTTTTGAGGATGCCAGAACTAATGCTTTCCCCACCATGTTAACCCCTTCACAACAGAGCCCGTACATGTACGGGCTCACAATGCATTGCCACTAATGGGTTTAAGGACAACCCGTTCTCCTTAAGGGGTTAAACAGGGTGTGGGAATAATCATGCAAACCTTAAAGGAAGTTAAGGAAGTTAAGAGGACTGCTCCCCATCACTCTGTACAATAGATGAGTTACACATATTGCCTATTTAAATGTTAAATACTATTTATATGTTAAATAGGCATTCTGAACTGTAAAATATAAAGTTTGAAGGATTTCTCCAAATATTAAATTACACTGTAAAAAATGGTTAAATTTGTAACGTATTCACTGTTATGCCTGCCAACAACTAGTTTAATGAATATGACATTTATGTACCCGTTTTTAAACTTCAGAATGCAGTATTGCAGCGCAGCACGAAGGCACTATATGGAAACATATAATCTCCTTTATCAATGATGCAAAAGTAGAATATATTTTTCCATATCTTTTTAAGATGATAGGAATAAGAAATGCCTGTTTTCCCAAGAGACAAACCCCTATTCAAAGCCACATAATGCCAGCATTATCAGAGTGGCTTGGTCAAACTCAAACGCTTGCATTTTGAAGTAAGGGAGTGGGCTGCCGGGCACAAAGATCCTTTTCAAAGTGGAAAACTTTCCAGGGTGGTTTTTTTTTAACATTTTTTTTACATTTTTACTATCATTATTATTTCTGGCTTACCACTTATCCTGCTTAAAGCCAGTGCTACACGTATAATTTTTTATATATCAAAAAAGCAAAATTGGAAGGTAAATGCCCTCAGAAATTTTAGACTAAGCTACAGACCAGAGCACAGAATGTAATTCCTTCTTTAACACCAAAAACAAAATCTAAAAATGACATTTGAAAACTACAGTGCTGCAATCCAATGCGGTATTATTCTGTATACTGAAGCATTGCAAAGAAACAAAAAAAACACGCAGAAAGATTATACTCATTTCTATTTTTATAGTAAATTAGAATGCTGTGAACTAAAATAACAATAAGTTAACACCAAAATGTATTAACTTTGTTATTGGCCTTGACTGGACAGCATTAAAATTTGCCAGTCATTACATACAATTCAATAGTGATAAATACATTTTTATGAAAGTTAAATTCTTTTATGCAGAACTTTATGTATTCTCTTCAAGAATGTTCATTAAACTAAATATAATTTGTTAACCAAGACCATAAGGCCTGCAATTGTTTTAAAAAACTAATAAACTTCATGCAAGTGCGATTTTTTTTATGCAGTTTTTATGTAATTATAACAAAAGCAAAATCAGACTATGATGTACACTGTGAATACGCTGCACTGACCTGAAGATCCGCTAATGCCCAAATGAGTCATGGCTGCTGGGAGCCCACTTGTACTGTTCTCCACACTCATGTTGGCATACGAATCATCTGGATCCAAAGGGGTTGGCAGAGGTGATGGGAAATGCAAGTTTGTAAGGTCTGGCAGTGATCCACCTGTATTTGGATTCCCCTGGAAATGTGAGAGGGTCGCATTCTGATCAGATGATGGGAAAACTCTAAGATTAAATTAAAAACACAAATAATCAGTGCCAAGATTCAATTTGCATAAACACACTTACAATATTTTTCATTTAGAGCATGCCAACATTTCCTGCAGGTCAATAGAGTGGTATAGAAAATAGGGTTTAAATATGCTTGTGTTAAGAACTTCAAGTTAAACATTTACATCCAAGATAAAACCCAAATGGAATAAAATCCATCTAGCATCTGTCTATGTTTTTTTATTGTTCTGAAAGCTCCTCATGAACCCTTAGTGCATACTTGATTGGAATCCTACCAACACGAGAATGTGAATTTGCAGAAACATGATAAATATGATGTAAAACATCAACGTAAGAGACCGTGGGATTTCAGCAGAAAATAAATTGGGCTCCGAACATGCAAGAAAAGAAATTTATACAGTAGTGTCACACTTTTTTTGAAACTTCACTCAAAAGGAGAATTAATTATTTTTTTTAAATGCAAAAGATGCAGCGGATAAGAAAAAATGTCCAGCTTGCCACCAGGGCATTTTTTCCCTTCTGTGCTACATTATATGCATTAAACAAATTGAAAGGAGGCAATCAACAAAATGTACTCTTCTGTTTGTCCTTTAAGATATTTGTTTTATGTAAGGAATGTAATAGAAAACTAGAAGAACTACATACTTGATGCCTGGAACTTCACAGGACCTTGGGCGAGATGTCAGAGACTGGACCTATAGAGAAATGGGGTGGTAGGCATTAAAAAGATAAAAAAAAGCTGAAACTGACATTTAAGATTATTTTAAAGTGGAACACCCACCCTATTTGTAATTACTAGTATAAGGTTAAAAATGCATAAAAAATATTATAGTTAAATATTAACAGTTCTGGCATAATATATTTTCAAACATCTGCATATTAGCCATTTGTATGTAGTCCAACTGTTACCTTAATCTACTGTACAAACACTGACTCCTCAGCCTTTCAAAATCTTTAAATAATACAGTCTTGTTTAAATAATATATAGAGCAGTCCCACATGGGCTGAGGAAACAGTCGTATGAACAAAATATCAGGACTAAATGTCATTTAAGAACTAAACACACGCAATGAATTGTAATAACAGATATATTTAACAAGGGCTTTCGTATTAAATGAAATCCAGACATATTAGTTTTTTATTTGTTGTATTACTGGAAAGTGGAAGCATTTAGGAAGAGCAGCAACAAGACTCCGTACAGTCACAGAGGGGGTCACAGAGTGCGGAGGCGCATGGTGTGTAAAAGTCACCAACACTACACTAATTCCATAGATGAAGGCATTCATATCAGCACAAAACTGTGTGGTGGGATCTTCATGGAATTGGTTTCCATGGCCAAGCAGTCATCTCACGTCACAAAGTACAATGGCAAGCATCGGATCGAGTGCTGTAAAGCATCCCGTCACTAGACTCTGGAGCAGTGGATATGCGTTCTATAGAGTGACAGATCACACTTCTCTGTTTGGCAGTCCGGTGGGTGAGTTTAGGATTGGCAGGTGCCAGGAGAACGTTACCTGTCTGACTGCATTGTGCCAACTTTGGTGAAGGAGGGATAATGGTTTGGGGCTGTTTCTTAGGGGTTGGGTTAGACCCCTTACTTCCCGTGAAGGGAAATCTTAATGCTTCAGCAAACCAAGACATTTTGGACAATTCAATCCTTCCAACTTTGTGGGAACAGCTTGGGGAAGGGAATTTTTTATTCCAGCATGACTGTACTCCAGCGCACAAAGCAAGGTCCATAACGGCATGGTTGGATGAGTTTTGTGTGAAAGAACTTGACTGGCTGAACAGAGGCCTGACCTCAACCCCAACAAACATGTTTGGGATGAACTGGAATGGAGATTGTGAGCCAGGCCTTCTAGTCAGACATCAGCGCCTGACCTCACAAATGATTTATTGGATGAATGGGCAACATTTCCTACATAAAATCTTGTGGAAAGCCTTCTTGGAAGAGTGGAGACTGTTATAGCGGACAAGGGGGGGTATTAATGTCCATTTATTTAAAAAGCAATGTCATAAAAGTCCCTGTTAGTAAAATGGTCAGGTGCCCCAATACTTTTATCCATATACTGTGTGTATAAGTTCAAACTATCAGGAACCCAGAGGAGTCACGTGAATGCACATCACATGACACTGCTCCGTTTCCCTGGAGGCGTGGCCAGAGAAGTTGTTCGAGAGGAAGCAGTAGGGCCCCTGCAAGTGAGAGATCTGCAGTTCAGGCAAGGGGGGGGGGGGCTATGAGCAAGTATGTGTTATTAAGGGAATGAATGAGTATCTGTAAATGAATAAGTATATGAGTGTGTGTGGGGGGCACGGCATAGGGAGCGTAATTCACACCAAAAAAATCAACATTATACATGATTAACAACAATCACACTCCTATCATGCCTAGGTTAATAGGCATGTGGCTGGCTGCTTGAGGCAGATAGGAGTGAATTGTTGCTTAATCATGTATTAATATTGCTAATGATTTTTTTTTGCGTGCTTGAACCATTTTAGTTAAAAAGGTAACACACCCAAAAGTTGGACAAAAATGCAAATCTATTATAATATATATATATATATAATAAATATATATATAATTAACAGAAAAATCACATTCCCATCATGCCCAGGCATACCTAAATCCCAGCATGTACTGGCTTACTTTGCATGATAGGAGTGCTGCTAACAATCATGTAAGTAATTTTGTTATTGAAATCACACTCTCATCATGCCCAGGTTCTAGCATGTACTGGTTGCCTGGGCATGATAGCAGTGTGATTGCTGTTAAATATAATATTGATATATATTAATATTGTTATTGTATTTTTTGTCCCATTTTGGTGTGTTACTTACTTTTAATAAAAGCGTGCTTTTTTTTGTTTTGTTTTTTTTTCAAGAGAGGCGAGGTAATTTTTTAGTAAGGTTCGGTTTCGGCCAAGTGAATCCTTGGTTTTGGTCCAGAATTTTACTTTCGGTGCATCCCTTACATTTAATTCAACCTATTTAATCATACACATTTTTTAGGACAAAATTGCTACAATATTAAAGAGGCAACAATTATACCAGAACATAAAAAGGTTGTAAATGCGTAAACTGACAGAGAAACCTAAAACCTTTTAGGTTTCCATAGATTATTGGTAATTATTATTTACAGCAGCTTAAAGATGATTAGATCTTTAAATACACCCTAATGTGTCAATGATTTACAACATGCCATAAAATGATACTGCACCTTTTTGGCTTCCCATAGTTGTTTGGGCAGTGGCTTGGTAACATTCATAAAATTCTCCTCCGGCACAACATTAGGGAAATTAAAAACTGAAAGAGAAATGTCATGTTTCAGGCATAGGATCTAAAACCTGGAAACTTTAATCAATCTAAAAAGGATACACATGCATGTTTCATGGTAGGACAACCTGCATTTGCCCATAAGATACCTATTGGCCTATGTTCACATGGGATGATCCAGACACCAATACAAACAAGGTCAGTGGTGTACAATTTGGAACTTTAGAAATAATGTTCAAGAAAGAGTGAGCTCCCCATTTTACAGGACTAATGTACTATCGAATAAAGTGCATTTTACTGTTTGAGTACATTAATTCTAGCTTATAGGTCATCATATTTTTGTTTCATACAGAAAAAAATATCAGTGTTTAAAAGTCTTTAAATTTTATTCATCAATATTAATCTCCACAGAGGTTTACAGAGGAAAAAACTTTGTGTGCATAAGTACTTATTAACACAAGGGCTCCTGGACCAGGATATCATTCTGTTGACCCAGTTCCATGTAGTTATAGCCAGTAATGTAAGATGATAAGGTCACAAAACAAAAGGACAGGCACGATGACTATACCTTCTCCAAAGCCATCAACTTCACCATCCTGTAAACTTGCTGCAAACAGAAGAAATAAAACAGTGTAGATTATTTCCTTTTACGTTGCATTTACCACAGACCATAGACAGAATAAACAAAAGCCAACTAGTTTTGCCTGCCAACTGCCTCCTGATGTGATATACACATAAAACTCATCCAGGCCGGATACAGCTTTATACAGTTTTCCAATCTCATTTACCTGTGCATGCCGTTGGCCTACTGGACCGATTAAGATGATGGTGAGGGAAGGGAGGATGCAGGAGTATCACGATAATTACTAAAATGTATAGTAAAGTCTAATACTCAGTTTGGATTGCTTGCATGTTTACCAGAGCAACCACTGTATACAATGCATATTTAAAAGATCTATATTAATATCTCAAATTATATCCCTATATAGAGAAGCTGAACACAGAGAGGCTACAGTTCAGCTGTGACAAGCTTAATGACTGATTTGCTCAGATACATACTGACTGTGCACACTTTAAAGGGAAGCCACCATGGAAACAACATTAAAATGCAAAGCAGAGTATGGGGGGGTCCTTTTGTTTTCATGCTTTCTACTCCTGTTATATGACCTGCGCCTGCTTTCTCGACAAGCGGCTCATCTATGCAGGTATACTATAGAGATAAAGCATATAGATGTAGTCTTCCCATCGTTAACAGCAATGCAGTCATAGATTTGTATTCTTGTAGCCGGCACACTGCCATTCAAATGTTTGGTGACATTTAGCTGTTTTTGTGGAAACGAGGAAATTTGCAGCTGTGATAACATAATTGTAAAAGGGTTTCCTAATGATCAATTAGCGTTTTAAACTTGGATTAGTGGACACTACGTGCCATTGTAACGATGAAAAGGCTGATAAAGGGCCTCTGTGCGTTTATGAAGATACTCTATTAAAAATCAGCTGTTTCCAGGTACAAAAGTCAATTGACAATGTCTACACTGCATTTTATGTCCTTTTAACGGATATCTTTTATGCTTCTTTCAAAAACAAGGAAAATCCTAAGGGACCCCAAACTTTTGAATGGTAGTGTCATTGCTGCAAAATGGCATAGCATTTGCATAAGTAGTTGCCTTTGCTGTGGCTAATATCTCCATGTTCTCGTATGCACACAACAGTTAAAAAAAAAAAAGTACCCTAATATAGGCAGTGAAACTGTTTAAACCTCGCAAATATCCATATCTTCAGTTGCTTATCAAACACAAGAAAATACAAAAAACAAATAATAAAAAGCAGCATAATGCACCAACTTACATATTAATTTAGCCAAAATAATTCTGCAAATAAAATGTAATTTCTCGTTTTACGATGTTTTTTCTGGTGATCGGCCAATCCCTACCCATGAGGCATTTAGGCTATGCTTTTTTTTTTTTTTTTTTATTTTTTTTTATTACCACCATTAAACTCCAACTCTAACATGCTCCACCTAATAGTCTGCTATCCTTTCGACGTTACTTGGTGGTGGGCAGGGATTTAAATGAATCAGTATGACTGAGTAACCAAACTAGAACGCTGATTTCATCTATACAGGAACGTATGCAGTAAATGCTAAGTTAAAGGAAAGGGTAGGACAGCATGCAGGACACAAACAAACAACGGGAGGATATCATGCGACAGTTTACAAAAAAGTTTTTTTCCCTCTTTTATAAAGCCAGTTAATATTGTTTATTGCATACGGCAGGGTTAATATAAACACTAAGTTTTAGATCCAAAAAATGCCAATACATAAAAAACTACTTGACTAAAAGGCAGGGGCACATTTTGCGTTTCTTTTCATCATCATTTAATCTGATGCCTTCTATTTAACTTGTTTTACAACACTAATCTATCTAATTTGCACGTCATCTAATCTGTATAGGAGTTTGTTCTGTGCATTTATTTCAACAGTAGCAAAATGTTGAAACCTTTTATAACCGTAACAGTAGTGTGTTAACTATTTGCAATGCTTTTAGGCCTATTTGTAAAATATGAAGAAGAAAAAACGAAAAACAAGAAAACCCCACATCATATGATGGGACGCATTGCTGATGAGACTGGCAGCTTCTCTGTATCGTTTCACGCTCCCTGCAGGCATGGCGGTTTTCTTACACTATTCCTTATTTACAGACCCCATGGACATCTTATGCTAACATCATTAATCATATCGCAGAACAAGTCCCTCCGGATTTGTCACGTGCTGGGAAAAATCATGCATGCAATGTGTGATCTTTATATGCTTGCAAACATTTCTGGCCAGATGTTATAGGCAGTTTGGAATATATATGACTTCCCGACTTATTGACAGCTATTAATGTAATTAGGTATGGACAAGAAAATATTTTTTTTTTCCTGTTAGTGGTGGAGCGACACTTCACATCACACCTTATAATCATACCCTATATTTAATTGGGAATTATATTGATAGAATATAACGGTTTGGGTTTCAAATGGTTTTCTTATTTACTTTACTTTGTTACTCTTTTTTAGTATTTTTATTGGGAATTTTTACACGCTAATCCACTATGTGGCAGCCGGTTTCCTTTTTTTTGTATTTGCTTTTTTTTTTTTTTTTTTTTTTAAATTTTATTTTCGGTGCATACATCATTTTTCCTACAGCTTAGATACAGATCAAAGTATTTATACTAAAATTAATGTATTCTAAAAAGGAATTTCATATTTGATTATTTAGAAATTGCCATATTGCTTATATTTTGATAGATATGAAAAATAGCATGCTATCATTATGATATAACATGATAATTGACCAATTCAAATCTGGGGAAATTAGAGTTTTATTTTCTAATGCCACATAGATTGTAACCTATAGATATTTTTGTGTTTGTAAGATTGCCATAGATTCACAGCTAGATTTATTTTTATATTAAAAAAAATAATCCAAAAGACTGAAAGGTACATAAAAATACAAAAGTAAAATTAAGCAATACTCTGTGGAGTTGGATAATGGGAAAAATGTATTTTGCAAAACAAAGGCCCAATACCTTATCTAGAATGCAACTAGAACTGGAAACCGTTTGAACAGGTATAACCCTGCAAGTGCAGAATGCTGAGTGAACACTAGAGGGGGGAGAGTACAGGGAGACTTTTCTACTATTGTACCATTTCTTACAATGAAACTTCTTTTAATGATCATTACAAACACTCTTCCCTGTGCACTATTATGTAATTGTGTTTATAGATCAAAAGAACACATCCTCTTGAATTAAAAATGCAATACACCGGAGTAGATTGTTTATCTTTTCATTTTCAATGAATAGGATAGTCAAATAAAGTCAGCGTAGCAAATGTATGTACAGTGGGAAGAAAAAAGTAAGTGAAGGCTTTGGAATAAACAGCATTTATGTATAAAGTTGTCTGAAATTATGATATGATCTTCAATAAAAAACAAAATGTACAATAATGAACAAACAAATCTAATAACTACTAATAACACACAAATCGTATTGTTATCCATTTTAAATACATCATTCAAACATTCACAGTGTGGGTTGAATAAAGTATGTGAACCCTTAGAGTAATCACGTAAAACAAAAGTTAATTGGACTCAGGAGTTAGCAAACCTGGAGTCCAATCAATGAAATTGAGTTTTTTTTAGGGCAAGCAGGGCTTTCTTTAGATACCATTATTTTTATCATATCAACTAATATACTATAAAAAAAAGATAAAATATAGTATTTTTTCTGCACGTTATTGGGCAATAATTACAAGCAGCATTTTACTATTTCAAAACCATGTTTTCCTGAAATCTGGTAATTCTGCTATTTCGGGTATCTTTGAAGCCGGCCAATGCAATTTACCCCATCAAACCATATATTTTTGAAAACTAGACACCCAAGAGTATTTCAGATGCTGGTATTTTAACCCTTTCCATGCACTAATTCTACCATCAGCCTTTGTCAGTAACAGTAGTAACTAAACCATATTTCTCAAACAATAACTCGGTGCTGCATCCCCTGTGTGACCCTAGTGGCTGGTCCCCTGCAGGACCTTTTGACACCTAAAACAAGACATCTGGCATCCTTTGAAGATGCCATACTCGGATGTTCTTCATGTTCAACTTTATGGTGCGGTTTGGCCAGGATTCCAGATAGCATTTATGGCAGGGTGTGGCCTAATAAAAACTTTATTTTCTCTTCTTCATGAAAGATGCCTTGGTAACCCTTAAACAGAGCCATTTTACATGCCAAAAGACATGAAAGATTATAAACGATTGTATATAATTAGCTTGAGCACACTGTTTGTCTATATTAACGACTTAGATGTAGATCACATGTTATAAACAATGCAAAAAACAGGTAAATCATTTACTTTTTCTTGCCACTGTATGTATGTATGTATGGCTCCCACCTAGGTTAAGATGGCAGTAGTTATAATAGATACAACTCATAGCAAATGTGCCAAGTAGTCATTTCACAGAACGTTAGGTGTACATAGACTGGTTACAATTAGAAAATACTTAGTCTTACTGTTCCTTTGTGGAGGTCTGGGAGCCCGCAGCATAGTCTGATTCCCCCCCATGAATGGGTCCTGGGACTTATTAGTTGAGGCACTTGTGTGAAGAGCGGAATCAGAATTTGTTCTGTGAAGAAAAGAACCGATTATCAAAAACACCTGCCCATTGCAAACAGAATGGTGTAAGGAATGGTCATACACAGTGCAAAACAGAAGCAAAGGGAGTCAAGTCATCCACTGCCAAAGCTTGTATAACCAAATACACTAAGCAAGCTTAGTTTGGGTTATGTTACATTTTTGTGATAATAAACTCTGCTTTCATAAGCTTTTTCTTTAGTACAAGATTCCCACTAAAGAGAACAAGATATTGATTTACAGAAAACACGGTAATTGGCCCCTGATTCTGCTTAAGGTTTCCATGAATTCACATTGTGGCTACAATGTAATGCAGATATCAAAGGGCAGCCATTTTCCCTTTCATTTCTAGATATTCAATAATAACTATGAAAAGGACAAATAAATGCACAACGCTTCCTTCCCACGTGCACCTCTCCTCAAACTGTCCAAGTTTGACTATTCTCAATAAAAATGTCGGTTGTCGTTTTCGATGACAGAAAATACAGAGGTTTGGCTGTGGTCCCTAAGTTTCTATGAAAAGGATCAGCCAGCAGGACCTCGGTCATAGTTTTGCTTGATTGTTATAACGTGAACAAAACATTTTTCAGCGGCTAGAACCCTGGGAAAGCATCTCGCATGAAGCAGCATGGCTGAGGTCTTAACATTCGTAAACAAGCACAAAGCAACGAAAAAAATAAATCCATGCATTTGACTTAAGGCACAATATATATATATTAATATATCATATATATATATATATATATTATATATATACACACACACACTATGTATTATAATGTTAAAAATAATGAAAATACCATAACAGAATACCCAGGAGTGTGTATGATTCCCAATGAATTACTATTTGTTAATGAACTTCTTTGCTCCTTTTGTTTATTATCAACAGACATACTTTGTGCTGGCTTCAGAAGCACACAGAATACAATCTGAACACCTAACATTACAAAAAACTGTGCAGTGACTAAACGCTTTTCCATAGATTTCTATATTACTGACGGAACTGCACCATTTGTATGTGTGTGTACCATTTGTATATGTGTGTCTCTCTCAATGTCTGGGATTTACATTATTTTGATGGGATCTTCAGATGCTCATAAAATAAAACTATAATTACATTTGTGCTACAAATGATGAATAATTTCATCAAGGCCAGTTTACAGGTTATAATTATAACTTACTGTTACTAATGAAACCACAATATATGTAATGATGGCTTGTTAAACTGTAAATGAGTAGAATACCAGCCGGAATAGAGGCTAAGGTTAGAATACTACTTTTAATATAAACGCATCACCAATATATTTGCCATTTCACACATTATCATTTTTATTACCGTAGGCATATTGTACTGGGCATCTGGAATATACAGTATATTCACATTTATTCATAAACACAGATAAAATCATCTTGATTTCTGGGTCATTTATCCTTCAATGCTGTATTCTATGTAGTCACAAACAAAAAAACGGGCCCCTGCATGACTTACCGTGGGGGCATCAAAGCTCTTCCTACATACACACGCTAACATACATGCTAACGCACACACAGCAATATACTAACATACTCACACAGTAATATACTAACATACTCACACAAGCGCACACAGTAATATACCAACATACTCACACACAGTAACATGGGGGTAAGTAACATGCTTACATTCACGCCAACACTATCTTAAACACACACACTCACTCTCTGCCCTTCTACCTTTGTTGTCTTGCACTCCCTCCCAGTCCTCACATGCTGCCTACCCTGGAGCCCTAGGACATGACATCATATCCCATCACTCAGACTCAGAAAGCAGGGACCGAGGAAGCACGGCTCTCTGGCTCAGTGATATGCATGGCCTGGGTGGAGAGGTCATACCAGCTTTTTTTCAAGAAGACCAAGGTAGCATCACAGAACTGTATAATGGCTCGGGAACCAAATTCTTCTAACACCATGGTTTAAAGTGGAAGAACCCAGTGTTTATTACAGAGTAAAATTAAAAATGTACCACAACTATGAAGGTTAAAATCAATCACCTGTTCAGAGCAGACAATAGTCTGAATCCTGGCCGTTTTTCTTCACTCCATGGAACCTGCTGCCTTCAGAGACAGAAGTAAGGAGGGAGGGAAAGGGGGGAAAAAGGAATAATGTTTGACATCAGTTGTAATCCCAATAAAAATGATTCACATTGCGATGGTCGCATGATGCTAGATCTTCTGGTAAGAAATTGTACCAACGAAGAGTTAATGGGGGGGGGGAGATGAAAAAGGGATTAAGAAGGAAGATTGGAATGGATGTGGCCAAAGTAAAAAAAATCTTTAGTTGATTGGGAAGTCAAGAAAAGCGAGATGATGAAAGAAATTGTTTGAAGATCTTATAGTGCACTAGAAGGTGTTAATCAGATTCAACGTCACATTAGCTTCAGCAAAAGAATGGAAATCGGTTACAGATAAGATGTGCAAGCAAAGTAGTTATTAAATTCTTATTAAATTAAGTGTAACCAAAATGTCTTAGAAAACCTACACCATTTAGAAAAAAAATTAACACTTTCTAATGTAATTAGCCAAAGTATTGTTCCACTGCTTGAAGCTGGCTAGACAGATTGTTTAACGTTATCAGAGCTACTAAAAAGCACTTCCAGAAATAAATATTGTATTTAAAAAGATTTTTTTTAAAAAAAGCTATCTGTACAAAATAAGTAAATACAGAGGCTATACAGATCAATCTGTATATTATACGGACCACTAGAACAGTGAGTTGGGTATAGTTTACATTTAAATACATTTAGTGGGCAACAATATTTTGTATAGCGTTATAATTATTTAAATGCAGAATTCTGGACTCCTATTCCCTGGCTTATATACTATTCATCACAAAAAATGTAAAATGAAAATATACGGTATAATATTCTGTGACACTTCCTAAATGTAACACCCCATCAAAATACATTCCTACAGATAACTCCAGACACAAGGCTGATGTGTACGTATGAACATTGGAGTGTTGGGCACGAGTTGCTTTTGTTGGAAGAAGAAGAAGAAAAAAAAAGTCCTAGTACACAGACTTTGTAGATTTGATGACGTTATGGGAGCAGAGGTTTTCTTCATTGCAGTTTTTTGTTTCTTTGGCAGAGAATCGGTTGCCAGTGGGAACAAGCGATTGGACGCTCTGGAGCGTGGGACAGAGCCACTTGTCCAGACCAGCTGCACTTATGACCTCTCTCACTGGAAATTATTTCATGAGGATAATTTACTTGCAAGGGACACTGGCTTGTACCAAATGGATCCATGAGAGGGTTAAGATCTATGGGTGCACCTAACTCCAAGGCTTCCCATGTAATGAATTTAGCCAAGACAAGAAAGTATGATGAGGAAATGAGAATATCTAGATCAAATCAATTATGGGGACAAAAACCAGACGCTTTCACACTGACAAAACTACCCTTCGGAAACATAATTAGGGGCCTGAATGTTCTTACAGGGGAGATAACCACCATGGGTTTACAAATGTAGGGGTATTTTTTCATTGGGGAACAGTTTAAACAAGACCATTGATCAGTTTTCTTGGTGTTGTGTTATGTGATTGGCGAGTGCTATTCCCCAAGAACTGATGACATAGGAAGACTGCAGATCACACTCCCATGAACATCTTGACCTGGAGATGCAGTTCCGTGCATTTGGCTTTACTTTATGGACAGAACTGGTGACATAATATAATATAAGCCCACAATCTTAACATCTGTTAAGACTATCGTTAATTTTGTAACCAGTCACTTATTAATTTTTATTCTCCCTACTGTAATAGCACTACAGAATATGCGGTGGCTCAAATAATAAAATGTAATTAATAACAACAAAAATGGTGAGGTCAACTCATGACGACAAGAAGCCCCCCCAAAATAAAGATATTCTGGGCAGCCGGAATGTAGAAGTCTTGTCTTAAGAGCCCGATATGTACTAGTCTGCATCTACTGACCAGTTCTGCGAACGCATGAGAAACTCAAGATTTGCACCTACTGACCCCATTACTCTGTAAACAAAAATCATCTCCACGCTGCCAAAAAAACAAGCCACAACCACTCACTAGTAGACAATGGCTGCACACAGGATTCACTTCCAAATGTCCTGACTGCTTTTGATTTAATGTGAATAAAACCAGAAATTTGGCCAAAGTCAACGAATCGTGGACCTGGTGTCTACACAGATGTCTAGCCCCACACCTCGAATACAAACACATTTCACATCTGTCTACAAAAGGACTGCCAGTTTTTAAAAACAACGCGCTTTAAAGTGCATACATCTAGCGAGCGCCAACCGTGGAAAATAATTTATTCATTAATATGAAAAATATAGATTCCTGTTAGTAAGCCATAAGTCTAAAAGAGGAGTGCATGCCAAGAAGAGCAAAGTAACCCATTACATATGTATATAACACACATATTATAAAAACAATGCATTATTAGTTAACATTTACACATCACAATAAGTGTGTGTTTATACATATATATGGATAATTATGTCAAGTCCACAATGTGCATTTACACATACAAGCCAATTTGTCCTGTACAGGTAAGAAAAGTCTAGCAAAAAAACTTTTGGCTACAGTTCTGGACTAAAACTATTGCAGTAAAAATTTAATTTTCACACAGCGTGCGTGCCAAGCATTTGTACTAATTAGGCATAAAAATAAGTTTCACATTTTATCATTTAGAGAAGGAGCAATCTCTGCTTCCATGCATTATCCCGTTTGTTCAAGCTATTTTTAGTACATTACTGAAAGGAAACACAAAAGCAATGACATACATGCTAAAAATACACGGAATCAGAAAACAAGACATGTGGCAAATGTCCATTTCTTTCAGGAAATAATACAGCAGACATTAATAAACTGATGAAAAGCGGGTTGCTCTTACCTTCTCCAGTTGTTATCGGGTGGCGGAGACAGATAAACGGGTCCATAAGGAGAGCTCTCGCAGTGATTGAGAGTTAAGGAAATGTAGACGGCCAGCAGACCACTTAACACTTTACAAGAGACTATTAGAGTACTGCATGCTACAAAATAGACAACCAGGACCTACAATAGCCAGGGAAGATTAATCTAGACCATTATTGCACTTGAATATAGTATTAAGTGACTCTGTAATTGAATATGTGCTACACTTGAGATAAACGTAGTGATCTGAGAAATCAAGTAGAATGAAAAGCCTTCTAATGCTGGGAACATTTACAAGAATGAAACTCAAAAGTGAAACTCACTAAGGCGCAGGGTTGGAAGGTTGGAAGATACAATCTCGGAGCACTTCGGTACTGCTAATTCCAACTTTGAACGCAACAAATACTCAACACAGCTTCCCTCACCCAGACATCTGGCCCCACGCTGCCTACTAACTGGTCGCTAACCTTGTGATACATAGAACCAGGGGGAACCAGTCCTTGTACAGTCAAGGCCTATCAAGCCTGCTTTTCTAAAAGAATGCCGGAAACACAAACAAAAAACCCCTCTGGATATCTAAACAGAAACCCAATACAACAATACAATTCCTAAACAGCAATTTACATGACAGCCGATTTCATAGACAGAAAAGGGTGAAAAAATTAAGAGCTGTAGGAAACGCACAGGTATATTTTAAAGCATATTTTTCTGGTGTCCGGTGAAACCAACTTCCAGTCATTTGATACAAAGCCTTTTCCTTAGTGTGCAGACAGCCATGACTGGGCACGAGGTAAAATAATTGTGAGGGGATAAAAAGGCATTTTCTCTCAGACACTTAGGTCTTAATGACTTGCTACTGTATACTTTATTCAAGCTACATTTTAAGTGAGAAGCCAAAAAAGGGGTCAAGTAGTCGTTTAACGCTACATAAACATCCACAGGAAACGTATGCTGTTGATATCAATTCTAAACGTTCAATTACTGTGAACATCTCAAGTGTACAGCTCCCCTTTTAATTGTGATTAGAGCATCATATCCTATTATTAAGCATATAAAGTTGTCAGCGTGACTCGGTTAATTTGATGAGAGAAGAATGAATGGCCTGCTTGTCTTCATTCTGGTACGGAGTCTTACGCATGGTCAACTATGGAGTGAAGAATGTCCGCCTTCCCAATAAGCCTTTCAAAGGTGCTGTGTTTTTCTTTGCACTGGTGGCTAAAAAGCCGAGTACAGAAAAGAATCTCTGAACACCTGTTACCTCCCCGCCCTGGAAAAGGCAAAAGAATACGCTCATTGAGTAGAAACCTACACACAGCGGTATTTATGTTACAGGAATAGGAAATATTTAATTTTTTTTTCATTTTATTGGGTAATAAAATGCAGCTCTAACAATCTATAACCCTGCACTTTTTCTGGAGCATTTATGATAGTAAACAACTGGACTTGACTTGACCATACTTATAAGAGCCTAACACATTTTGATTAGCATGAGAGAATAAAAAAAGTAAGAGGGGGTGAGAGTGTCCATAACATAGCTCACGAGAAGAGATGTAAAAATATACAGGGTTGAGCGACCGGTTGGTGAAGCAGCATGACCCGAGCCACGAGAGAGCCAGATCCTGAGTCAAACTCACAACACTGAATACCGAGGTGAAGCTTGAGCAGCTCCAACTCACATTCCTCCACTTTTTACAAGCTTGGTTGAGCCAGCCCAACGTTGCTCACCTAGCATTCAATTTTATGTAACTGCGCAAAATATGATTTTCCTGAAATTTAGGTCAGTCACTGTTACATTATAGATGCAACAATGTACATTATACAAAAATAACACAAAAGGTGTGTAAATAGCTAATTATTATACTTAAAAAAAACCGATTACATTGTCCCCTGATGTGGTGATAAATGCAGATTACATGGTGCACATCTACAGCACAGCCCAACTAACTAAAATGACTAATGAGATGAATGAATTGAATTACAATGCATGTATGAAAAATGTATGTTTTATGTGGAAGTTGACAGTATCACTTCAGAAATACATGTCAAACACTACTGTCTGACAAAACTAATTTTCTTAAACAGTTGTTTTACTGTAACATATTTGCTCGATTATAACAGGCTGTCTTAAGGGAGCATCATGGGACATGCCGTTCATAAAGGTGTGCTACTCATCTCTGCACCACTTACTGATGAGCAGGTAAGCATACAAGATTGTGTACACTTGAAATATAGATTAAATTACCACCCCTATGCTGCCACCACAATACTGGATTTAAATGTTTTTTTGGGGAGGGGGGGCATGTCCAGTAATACTGTATTTGCTCGATTATAAGACGACCCCCCAAAATCTGAATATTAATTTAGGAAAAAAGAAAAAGCCTGAATATAAGAAGAACCTATAGAAAAAAGGCTTGACACTCTGCCCCAGAAATGCCTTATACCCCCTATATGCCACTGTACCCCATGATATGCCTTTTAACCCTCTATATGCCACTGTCGACCCCATATGTGCCACCCTGCCTCCAGAAATGCCTTACACCCCTACATGCCACTCTGGTATTTAGGGGGTTAAAAGGCATATTATGGGGCAGAGTGGCATATAGGGAGGTATAAGGCATTTCAGGAGGCAGAATGGCATATAGAGGGTTAAAAGGCATTCCTGGAGGCAGAGCGGCATAAAGGGGGTTAAAAGGCATTTCTGGAGGCAGAGTGTCATAAAGGGGGTTAAAACGCATATCACAGAGCACTCTGCCTACAGAAATGCCTTATGCACCCACTTAAGCGCCCCCCCCCCAAACTTACCGGTGCTTACAACTCTCCGGTATGTTGTCCAGGCAGCGGGTAGACGTCTACGCAATTCGCGTGGGCAACTTCCGCTGCAGCCGGAAAGAGGTGTGGTTAACAGCGGGGGTTGTCTGCATCCATCGCGCATACACCCTCCGACTGTCAGCGGTGCGGGGAACTCTCCTCTCTGACAGTCGGGGAATGTCTGCGATGGACGCAGACAACCCCCACTGCTAACCACACACTGGGGATTCAGAAGCACCGGTAAGTTTGGGGGGGGAGGGGGGTTACCAGACAGGAGGAGGATCCAGGTCCCCAGCAGCACTGCAGGGGATCCGAATCTTAGTCTCATAGTGAGACCTCTATTTGAGGTCTGATTATAAGACGACCCTGATTATAAGGCGAGGGGTATTTTTCAGAGCATTTGCGCTGAAAAAAACCTTGTCTTATAATCAAGCAAATACGGTATTTATAGTGTTTTCCTATCTTATCCGAAATGTTTATAAACTGTGCATGTTTACAAACATTACAGGCAATCCATTATTAAAAGTGTGTCTAGATAAAGAATTCATATCATGGTTGAGATTTAATAGCTAATTAACCTTTATTTCAACTTCTTCCCAACAGCAATTTCAGCTGGATACTGGCTTATGGATTGGGTTTGCTTTGGTAGAGCTTTTCCAGAGATGCCAATGGCCTATAAAGACGCATACAAGAGAGAGCGGTATCACACTAGTTATTTGTAGCAATGGGGTCAGGGAAAGTGGGGTTCTTTCCCCAGGAAGTTAGAGTGGCAGTTATATATATATATATATATAATATATATATATATATATATATAACTGCCACTATATATATATATGCCACACTTAAACATGGAGAAAAAAAAAATTAACCTTTGTGAAGATTTTTTTTTTTTAAATTCAGAAAGGAAAGGGTTAATAGTAAAGATGCAGAACACACATTGTAAATCTGACAGGAAGGAAGAGTTTACTAGTCTGAGTGCATTCCCACTAAGGGCTCCAGCCGTGATGTAGGGATTAGGCTGGAGTTGTACAAACAAGGAGTGTCTTTGGCAATTCATATTTCATTTTTCAGAAGCAAAAAAAAACCAAAACACCCCCACTCATTGCTATGTCAACACAAGCTCAAGACTGTGTTTTTGTCGCTATGAAAGCTTTAAAGACCAAATCATACGCAAGAACGAATACAATACTAGTGAAATGCCAGGTCCAATTCCTTTTCATAAAACAAAATCCCAGCGCGGCTCTGCAACGAAAGAAGGGGGAGCAGGGAAAGTAGACACAACAGTATGTGCCGCACAATAATAGCTGGAATCTGATATCCTGTATGAAGTCTGTGTGCCATTACAGCGTAGAGACATTTAGAATGCAGATACAAACCTTTATACTCGAATGAAAAATGTCTAGGAGCTTAAAGTAACATGTTTTACAAGTCTACATGAAAAGGCATGACTTTCCCTGGAGCAATACAGTATTCGCGTTGCCTCCCCTTAATGAGACTGCTGTACCTGCTGGATTTGCAACATTCCACACTATGCCGACACGCACTTCAAAGCCTAGAAACCTCTACGGCACGGCAAAATCATTTCAAAGTCTGCAATAATGCTCAGATTTTGGGGGCAAAAGAAACTTCTCTGAAGTACTAATAAATAGATAGAAAAATCAACCGTCTGAATCTGGTAAGGATTTCTGTGTTCAGGAGATTAGGAGGATTCTTCCAACAGGAAATCTCTACCAGAAAAGAGATCAAAACCTCTGATACCGAGCAAGGAACTTGCTGACAAAACAGGCAAAGCCATGCAATAAAAATGAAGTCTAAGTGAAGCTCAGGAAATACGGGAACTATACGAAGTGGCCATTATACCTGGATTCTCTCTGCAATCGCACTACTTAGCAATGATTTAGGATTACATCTCATAGTTCAGTCAATGAAAATCCAACAATGAGCACCAATCCTTTTAACCTCTTCATACCAAGAAAAACTGGAACCCCTGAAAGCAATTCTTTGTGGAACAAAACAATCACTATATATGTGCAGGATAGCCGGGTCAGTATGATTAACTTTTTCTAATGGGCTAGTTCCTTCTGGTTCCTTCCATTCTGACAGCACCATATTCCCCCTCGTTTCCCTGTGACACAAATTAAATTTGACATCACACTCCTCCCACAATACATGGCGTCACCATGTTCCCAGAACATAAAACAGTTATGGGACATTTGGCAGCTATGAATCACAGATAAAATAATTGTATTTGTTTGTTGCTATGCACAGATTATAAGAAAGTTGTAAGTGGCCCTCCAGGTTCCTACAAGAAAGGGCAAAACAGCAGAACCCAGAGAGTTAGGAAAAGACTGTGATTTCACAAAATAGCAACATAAAAGTGATCCCAATTTGGCAAACACAAGCGAGCATTGGTTTTCAGCATCCTGCACATTTCGCAGGCCATTTCCGCTCTGTCACAATGCTACTGATTCAAATACCAGCTTCCTGTGAAAATATCCAAACCCAGATCTCAAGTTTGTCTATTAACATCAGGATCTTCTAGATTTTGTTTGTATAGCAATGTAAACCAGTTCAGGTCTTTTCTATGTACAATGTAATATTGCAGGGGGGGCATGGACATTTAAAGCGACTTCTTGCCTATTATATGCATTAAAGTGAACATGATGCCTGGAGTGTCCCCCACACTTTTTGAAGACAGGCACCGATAATAACAAAATAAGTTATTATTTGAGGACAAATATGACAGATCTGCTTAGGTTTCATTGCTGAAGTGCACAGTGGAGTCTAGTCGGGTCACATTTTAAGGGTTCAGCAGACAGTTTGCTTTAATTTTCCATTTTTTTCTGTAAATGCAAGCGGAACTTAAGTAAGAAATAGAGCTGCCTCCGGTAAAAGGGCTGCATATGGGAAGGGTCACAAAGCTTTCACAAACACTCCCTCAGTTCCGCCACCTTACAACGAGTGCTGTAATAAAGGAAATACTCATTCTTAGATCCACTTAGAATGCCAGATGAAAAGCACATCACCTTCAATTCTACCATTCAGCTCCCTTACAGCTAAATATCGCTGCAAAATGTAGAGTACAGCATCTAGAAAAAGCAGTGCTATGATGTAAAATAATTTGTTTAGCCGGTTATATTGAAAATCCTCAAGAGAACTAATCCTTCCATGCGCCAATCTGTCTGACAAATTAATTTTATTGTAGCTTTTTATGAAGTCACCGCAACCTGTGCTTAATAAGAAGTAATTAGCCATAATAAGTGAGACATCTCTGCAAGTCCATCATCAGAACTTCCTAGAGCAGTACATGTTGAAACACTTATGAAGATATTAGCAGAAAATGAGTGGTTGCCAGGCAAAACTGGGTGTTAAAAAAAAAAAAAAACCTTCTAAAGGCTCACTAATAATTCCAAGATTAAGGAGTGAGTCACATAGGACCCCCTTCAGATACCTGCATCCAGCCTTAGTCATGCCATAAAACAACTTTATAACCAACAAGCAACACAATTTAATTAAATAAAAATGTTAGTAATTCCCTTTTTACAAGTAAATACGCTTAGTGACAACGTGACATTCCCTGGACATTTGGATACCAATATTGCACTAAGAATGTTCCTACCCAGCGTTGGTGGAATAAAAAAAACACCCCTGCTACAAATAATGAAGAATAAAAAATAAACGATGGGCAAAAGCCAAGTATATTACAAAAATGCAAATGCTAGGAAAACAGAAGGAACAATGTGGTTGGAGAAGTGCTAAAAGCTGGTAAGGTAGTAAGTTGGAACTCAGCCGAACATCCACTACTCAGATGCAAGTGCAGTGGCCCTAGGTGAAAGCCAATAAATTGCAGCTGCTGGAACACCAGCACTTTCAAACATTCCAGAAACCAATTTCCTCTTGCCCTTGTTTTCAACCTGAAAGGATATTTGACGTCCGTGTTTCTCCATAGGTCTGTGATGAGGCGAGTGTAGACGGTTACGGGAAGCTCTCTCAACCAGTCCATGGTGGCGCATGCCTCGTATATTGTCCGTGGGGTGAAAAGAAGGCTGCAAGACAAAGGAGAGGAGTTCAGACTATCACTGCTGCCAGGCAAAGAGGCCAAACAACTTATTAATTACACTTTGTACTTGTAAAATGTTTTCATTTGTCATGTCCTTGCTGCTTAAAATAATAACCTTCATATTGTAAAACTATCAAACTATGGAAAACCTGGACATGAAAACCAATTCAGTCTGATTTCATAATGGTTAACCCTTTCACCCACCAACATATACAATACAATATGGACGTTTCATAAAACACTCTTGCATTTTAGCTCATCAGTGCTCTTCTGCTCTTTACTGGTTAACGAGTATTAAAAATGTTGGCTTATGCACAAGAGGACAGGAAGGCAAGTTCTCTGAAGCTTTACTGTGTGTTTTATTTGCAATTCCTCATACAGCTACCATGGTATTTTAGGAAGAATTTACTAATTGACCAAATCCTTTTTGTGTTCTTTTTATAACTTGTGAGGCATTACCTTTCTGTTTTGCACAAGACTGCATTGCAAGCACTGGGTATGCTGCCTTCCAAATCTGCCTTGGCCTGCATTACTACTGGGCATCTGGATGTAATTGCCCCCCAGGCCGAGTGTTGTCAGCTCTCCCCTGACCAGGAACCCCCCCCCCCCCCCTGTATCTATAAAATCTATTCATAGCTCTGGAGAGTTACACTATATGGACAAAAGTATTAGGACACACCTCTCAATTACTGAATTCAAGGTCTTTCAATCAGACCCATTGCCACATGTGTATAAAATGAAGCACCTAAGCCAGAGTGGAAATGGATTTAGGTGCGGGGGGGGGGGGGACTTCCATCATTTAATGTCCATGTATTTAAAATACAATGTCATAAAAGTCCCTGTTCGTGTAATGGTCAGGTGTCCCAATACTTTTGTCCATATAGTGTATGTTCAAACATGGGAGAAGCCATATTACTTATATTGATACGATAGATTAACAGATAACTTAAGACACCAATCATCACAGATTTTCCCATTAACAATGCTATTAAGAAAGCATGCTCTGGAACTTAAGTTTGTTTTGGTTCTTAGGTCAAGAGCTGAGGCTCCACATGAGAATAGTTTCTCCCCACTGTGATATGGCATATAGCAAGCAAATAGAGGGATTAGGTTGTCTCTTTGCTTTAAATGTCATAGGGAAATTAAAAGGACAGAAAGAAAATACTATGAATATACAAACCATAGAGTTGGCCGAGTTCCCTCTACATAAGTACAATATTCTTTTTAAGTATTACTGTCCCCACAGTATATGGAGGTATAAATCCATACCCCTCAAAATGTCCCTCTTTGGGGTTCCAATAAGGTACTGTTCCTCCTAATCTTTTCTCCCCTTATGTCCCTCTTTTTCTAGAAGCTCACAGTGAGGGAGCCCACATAACAATGGGTAAGGAATCAAGATGACACCTGGCGTGCTTATATGCACACATCTTAAGCACCTCTATACTGGCGAATGGATAAGTTGTGTACAACCTAGGGCTTTGTCTTTTTTTTGTTTTTGCTTGCCACAGTTAACATTTTCCTACTGCCATAATGTCGAATGTACTAGCAGCTCCTAATAAAAAGCAAGCAACAATGTGCAGACTAGTTATACAACTTGCAAACACAAAAAAACTAAATCACAGGACTAGATAACTAAAGGAGAGATAAGGTTTCCAGCAAGAAAAGGTGATTCTGTTAGTTTTGTTTATAATATAATATATAATAACACCCTTTAATATAACAATAAAAGGCTCCTGCCACTGCAGACACATCTAATACTTGGCGTCAGTCCATTTTTCACTTCCATCCATAGATGAACTCTCAGGAAAGCATTATTTTAATACCGGTATATTCTATTCCCACCGACTCTCCATGGTTTTAGGAGACTCATGTTATCCACTTAAGTAATCTGTGCCTGCATTGCATCTCTCCGAAGGCCAGTGACAGCTGAAAGCATTGCTGTCATTTTTCACAGGAGAACACTATCAAATCAAATAAATATCCACCCTGTACAGATCAGCTCAGCTTAACACTTGCTACAGAGGCCCGTTTTATCAACACAGAGCAACAGCACAGCTTACTTATAGAAAAATAGGAAGGTTGTGGACATGGTCGAGAAAAGGAAACGGTCATTATAAAGTAAACTACATTGGATCTGACAACTGGAGACAGACATCTGATCAACACGCCAGTCTGTGTGCTATGTTAATACTTGCCAACAAGCAAACCGTTTTAAGATGCTTTTACAATAAATCTTATTTTACCTTCAAAGAAAACAAGCATGCCTAGATTCATTGAAGGGGGGTCAGGTACTAAACACCCAGGCTAAAAAATATGTTAAAACAGTAAGAATGCAGAAAATGTATCATATAAATAGCTTACAGGATCAAATCCAGCACCAAGTCATCATTTGATTGGGCAATTTACATTTAATTAAAATGCAGGAGTGATACCTACATTACTGGTAAGAAAACAAAAAACAAGATTATAGAGAATAATATCAAAAAAGCAATGTTGACTGCTTTGTTAATTGCTGTTTTAGGTAGCACCACTCCCTGTGGATAGGAACAATAGCACCATGGAGTGCAATGAACATCAGAATCCAGCGGGACTCTGATATTAAGATGCATGGACTGTGAATGCTGGAATATATGGCTGTGACCATCACAACGGTGGGAAAAGTAAATCAAATATAACAGTCATAGCTAATAGATACCCGAGTATGTATGCACAGGAAAGTACAAGGGTTATGTGGCGATGGCATGTACAGGAAGCCGTTGGGGTCATTGCTGAATCCAGCTAATGCGGAAAGATGATGCACTGGAATAAAGGAACATGCCTTAGTCTGTCAATTCTAGTTGTCATAAACTTTGAATATACGTATTATAAGTAGTGTTGTGTAAACGGTTGTCACTATAAATAAGATATAATTATTAACAACTGCAGTGCCCGACATATATTAGGAGGTAGCTTGTGATTAAGCTGCCATGCAATGACCGCCACGATAACTAGGGTTATTTAATAATTCCTGTTCTGTCATAATAATACATTGCATTAGTCTGGCAGCGAAGTTCAAGTTGCCAAAATACCTATAATGACATTTGAGGTTTACAAGCTAAATGTGATGGAACATGGTACGAGCCAGTGCTGAGCTAGGTCTAGGCCTCACATGCCAAGCCAGACTAGCCCTTCATACCCTGAGGTCTTGTAGAAGTCTCAGACATATTGCTCTCTTCCTCTTATGAGAATCTGAGCCAGCAATCCGCCTCAAGGCCACACAAGCCCGCTTGACTCTAAATGACAACTTGTTAGGTTCCGAGTTAATGTGCTCTGTCCAGAATATTCAGAACGATACATTCTTTTTCACCAATTGTTTCTGCTTTAAGACTAATTAGGCTTCTCCCTCAGTATAAGAAGCCCAACTAAGGGACATTTTTGAGGAAATGCAAGTGTTTGTATCTTCAGTCTCCAAGAGGCAATGGATGTAGCTTGTTGAAGATCCACTCATAACTTTCTGTCTCTCCCTACAAGGAATCCATAATCTATTTGAAGCTGCCCAGGACCTGTCTACCGTTTTCAGCTGATTTATGAAGTTTAACGGTTGCTTAGCACAGCGTTTGAGTAAACGGTTTGCAAATCTGCGAATCACAATCAGACAAGAGACAAAATCTTTCCAATTGTGTCTTTAGTTTAATCGGATTTCTGAGTCACATATAAGATAATTCATTCTACCGGCATTACTGGCTATCCTAAAACGTACGGGAACAGCTAACCAATTTAATGTACATCCGCTCTTTGCTCATTACAATGTTTAAATCAAAAGAACTTTCATGGGTTAGTTATGTTGCATTGAAGGAGAGTTCGATGTTGGGCATTGACATTTAGCAGCATTAACATAATTGCAAAACACATATCTAAAAAGATTACAGTGATCAATGATCCTTTTTTAAGGATAAAAACGCATAAACTATATAACACCTGGCTTATCTGAACTTTGAAGGTTATTAGAACTAAATTACTCCCTTAGATTATGCAAAAAAAAAAATATCACAGGAACTTTAACTTTTGATATTTATATGACCATTTACCGTATATTACCGAATAGATTGTACTTATCATCGACTGCTTATACCCAGTAACGGTGATCTTTGAAAATAAATTTCCAGGAACCTGTATATAGTAAGTAACTTGCTTATTTACAGAACTGTTTATAAGCCTTGGAGCTTTTAGGGATGGCAACTAAAACCAAACTTGGGATAATCCACTTGAAGTAAATACCCCATCTGATCTCTTGCATTGGTGAATATTTTGCCACTGAATGTTATTAAATCTGTACCACAATAGTAAATAAAACCTACAGAATACACATTTTCTTCCTGATGCAGCAAAGCATCCTCAAACTATGAAATTGTCAGCATCAACACATATGACAGAATGCAAAAGAAAAACCACTCCACCCCTACCTGTCACCCCTGTCACCCCTACCTGTCTTTTCTGAAATCAAGAAGAACACTTCAAAATATTATGCGTTACGGATATAACAGAACACATTATGATTGAGGCTACAAAAAAGAAACCCAAGAAAACAAGTGCAAAACCCAGTAATCTGTAAACTGGAGCTGGATAACTTTATAAAGAGGGTTGGAGCCATCCAGTTCATTTTAGGAAAGATACAAATTAACAAATGAAGTTGCATAAAAGTCTAGGAGCTAGTTGTGAAAAATGACTGACACATCTAGTAGCCATGACTACCTGGCTCCTGGGATTTGTCAAACTAACATAAACTATACAAGCTTAACTGAAAATGAAGAGCTGCTTGTAGAACGGTAAAAATATTAAAGGATTTGAGGAGTGGTCAAACAAGGGCCTCCAGCTTCAATATACCCCTGACAAGTGGTAGTCTTGTTTTTCCAAATTCAGTTATTCCCAGAGATCTGAATCTGTCTACTCTTAATTCAAGAGACATTGTAAAAATACTGTCCCAAAAATTCCAGGATATGGAGCTGCCCCCGCAAAGAGTTAATGTGCTTTGTCAACATTATAGCACATGACTTAACACTTATTGGCTATTCTCTAAAACAAACTAATGCATGTAAATAAAATACATTTAGTAATTTACCATAAAATCTATATTTCATAAAAGTTTAGTAAGTGTGCCGCAGACCACACTAAATATGCAGCAAAACATATTAAATATTGTGTTGGTTTCTTGGAAGATGGTTCTATCCTTTAAGAAATTGAGGATATTGCATTCAGCGTTCAGGAGGCTGAGAAGCGGTCTATCAGATCCTAGGTATTGGGTATCTGTATAGAAAAAGAGGTGTTGTGTACGCTTACAAGGATGATTGTACTTTTCATGCCGTGTTCTTTGAATAGTATATGCATTATAGTTTGGTCAATACATAAGAGACAGGAAGAAATTGCAGGGAGAGCGATAGAACAAAACATAAATACATCTATGCTCCGGTAAAACTCTATTATATACCGGTAGTGCTTAGTAATTTAAACAATATTGGGCTTTTTAAAGTCTACCAGTTACACTTTTTTTTTATTTTGGTGCCAATAGTAATGGCAAGTACCAGATTGGTGGAATAAAACAATGTCAATAGAGCAACATATGAAAATGAACTCCCCTCCCCAGCCATAGTAAAATATAAACTATTTATTACGGATGAAATGGTATTTGGTTAAATCAATATCCTGAGAATAATGTAACATTACAAGTATGCGAGGATACATGCCGCTGCTTGTATCATTCCAGGTCCCACTTACAACAACAGTGCTGTGTCACCTATTGCTGGACATTTGTAATGTAATGTAATGCTACATTAAAAACAGCATTCCTAGTACTGTTGAAGGGACACTCCAGGGCCCCAGGGTGCCCCCGCTAAACAATCAATGTCCAGGGCGTTAACAGAGCCATAGAATGTTTGGAAGAGTATTAATTTAAAGAACTTTCCTTAGGTTCAGATCTCTTTTCTTGGACATGGCTCCATGACTACTTGCCCTCTGGCTGGAATCTTCCCCCAGGCTGAGGGTTGCCAGCTCCCCATCAGGTCTAAGCCATAAACACTGGCAGATACATTGTTATGGGGAGTATTGGGAATACTGGTTATTGAGGACATGCTCCTTTATACTATAAATGTATAGTAATATCATCATCATCATCACCACCACACGTGTGGCTAATTTAAAAAGGATGATGACGTATATCATTAGATTGACACCTTGAATTTCACAAACTGATACAATTAAGAAACAGGGGATTGGGGGTTGCTTTGATCTTGCATGGATTATATAGGCTTCTTAAAAGAGAAACTAGCTTTCTATCTAACAAGGGGACTAGGTTTGAAAACTTGATCATAGATTTTTAGTTTTACAAACTATATCTCCACAGAACAGGCTTCTTAAAGAATCCATGAGATGAGAAAGAAGACCTCAGAAACACAAAGTAAGACAAATTCTACAAATACTGGCAGAGTCTGGAGTTTCCAAGAGCATCCTTCATACATTTTGATATCTACAGTTCTTTGATTTACAAGCAGTACAGCAGCTGGAAATTATTTCTGGAATTCACATCTTAAATAAAGTTTCTATTGTAGCATTTTCTTAAAGCCCTTACTTATACATTTATTTACACAGATGAAGAAAAAAAAATCAAGGGAAAATGTATGAAGTTAACATTTAAACAAGTTATTTTTTTTAGATTTTTTTTTTAGATCATCTAGACTCTTTCTTTTTTGTATTTATTTCGTCTGAAAAGACCCCACCACAACTCGCATGGTTTTGCCAAGCCAGTGCTAGAGCGGACTGTCAGCAAGCATTTCAAGTCCATTGTCATGTGTCAGGCCAGACACAACACTTAGCTGGGGGTTTAGGGAAAGCAGAAAAAGCATATGGGGAGATGACACAGTTATCTTACAGTGTGTATTAAAGTGCATCAAATGGATTCACCATCCCTTTAACATGGTTAACTGAAAACTCCCGTACTATGACATATTTGACATATTTTAAACTATATAATAAGTGTTCTTCTAAATGTCATACGTGCCGAGGACAGGATAGTTTATAACATACCCAGAGTGACATTTTTATTTTTCGTAGTCCGACACAACAAAGTGTTCAGTGTGTTCCTATCTAAACTGTAAGGTATACACTCACCCCTGGTCCAAGGGCCAGGCTTCTGACAGGTCTGTTTCAGCAATTAATCATATTATCTATAGAATATTCTATATTAAATTGATTAGTCTAAACAAAATCGACACTCCAAACAGTGCTTGATTGTGCTGAGACACAGAGATACCAGCTTCCTTCACCTGTCACATTAACCACCAAGCAAATAAATGGCACCTTATTAAAGGAACCGTTTAATGCCTCACCAAAGAACAATGCATATTAAAGTACATTGGAAGTACCCCTCAGCTGCCATATGTATTAAAGTATATATGATGGCTAGAGTGTCCTTTTAAAAAGTAGTTAAAGGTAACATGTCACAGCTTTTTTATTACAACTGATTTATTACAACCATCTATAAGCTTGTGTTTGGCCAATCAGTGTAATTTTGGACATATTTAAAAAGTTAACATCATGAAACCGGAGATCTGCCTCTCAGATTGGACAGCCCCGTCTGATTAATCTCACGTCATGAAGTTCTTCCTAAGGCTGCAATGCTGCAGTCAGCAACTTAAGAGGGAATAGATAAGAACGGGAGTAATAATAATGCAGATCTTGAGAACAGAAAGCTTAGGGGAAAAACAAGAGTCATTATATGCAAGTTCAAGCATATGATCGCTAAGTGGTGCATTTCAATTACTGTGTGTCCCCCCCTTGTAAATATTATTAGGGATTTCAATTATTGTGTCCCCCCCTTGTAAATACAATCGGGGATTATGCATTTCTCCACCTCCCCTCTTTAAGATGACTGCCCCATGGTATACTTATAAGGTGGGTTCTTAATGCATACATATATTAACCTGTATACACAATAACTGTAAATGTAAAGCATAAGATTTGGAAAAGGCGATTGAAGCACACTTTTAAATTTTCCACATCTTATTCATCCTATTTTCCCCAACTATTGTTTAAGTATTTTGTTTAAGCGCTGAAGTCTTTCCATTACCGCTGAGTTGGTTTGAGAAGATTGTTTGCAGGTGTGTAGATATAACATCTGACACTCCTCGACTAAACCACCAATCCTGCTAAATCTCAACATCAGAAATGTAATTTCTATTGCAGCTGAAAGTCCAAACAACGTCTTTAATCAATCAACATCTTTGCCTTATTCATAATTTAATATGGGATGCTACGATTGTCATGTAAAACAAAAAAAGGACTAGGGCTGCAACTAATCGATGATAATTGATAATGAAAAACGTTGCCAACGAATTTCATTATCGATTAGT
>VKOC01004635.1:0-40159 GCA_009364415.1 Spea multiplicata
ATGCAATGGAAGGAAGTTTTACTTTACTGAGAGGGTGGTAGATAAGTGGAACAGCCTCCCAGCAGAGGTGGTAGAGGTAATACAGTGAGGGATGCATGGGATAGACATACGGCTCCTGAATCTAAGACGAGACCAACGACTGATTAAGGTTTGAGTCTTTACAGCAGGAGAAACGGGCGACAAGACGGGGGCCGAAAGTGGCCGATCTGTCGGCAGGTTATATATTTGTCATATGGTTCTTCTCGTGCCCCCTCGGTATTACGAAACATGATATGGCTCTCCTTGGCATTGCCTGGCTATGGGATTACTCTAGTAACAGTAGCCAGTAGATCTCATCTCATTATACTCCAGTAGGAAGCAATTTACTTCCCTTCCGTCAACCCTGCACCCATCCCTCGGTGCCACTCTCTTACCAGTGGGTCTTGGATTCCCACTTCCTTAACTCATCAAGTGAGGAGACCCGATTCGGCCGGCATTTGGCAGAATGTCCTCCCCACATTGTGGTTTGAACAGGGTGGTCTCTTTCGCCCCACATTAAACTCCGCTTTGGGAGGCATCTGAATTAGCTACGACCGTACTCTTCCAGTAGGGAGAAGTCCTGCGCTCTAGGATGTAGCTCTAAGCGTCTAATTAAAACACACCACAGGATTATATATTTTGGGAAAAAGAGAAAAATAAAATAAAATAAACCAGCAGGTTGTCCATAAAACATGGACCCCACAGAATGTGTTATTGTGGAGCTATAATTAAACAAAACCCTAGAATGGACGTACATACAATGGCCTTACTGTCAGGAGCTCTGACAACGTTTCGCTTAGGAACGACGGAAAAAAACAAACAAACAAACCAAAAAACCACTTAATTATTGGAAATTGGAAGGCCTGAAAGATTCCGTGCAGAATCTGAGGTGTGTCCTCTGCTCGCTTCTGAAAGATCCAGATGTCCCGCTAGAAGTTCTGCAGAATTTTAAGGGTCATCGGAATCTTTGCTTCTCTTTTCAGCTGGGAAAACCTGCCGGTGCAGTGAGCTTCTTACGTAGCAGTGGCTCAAAGGGTTAAAGGCCGTTTAAATGGATCATATTTCTGTGATATAACCCTCATTCCGTGGACTTATTCTCCGTGGGATATAAATGAAGATTAGCAAACCGAGTTTCGCTACTTTGGTCTTCCGACAAATCTGAAATGTTTTTCGCAAGCCGGGGGATTGACTTTGGCGTTCCTTACACCTGCCAACAAATAAGAAAGCTGAAAAATATCAGATTCTAGTGAAAGAATAAACAAAAACAGCACTTCGGGGACTTCAAATGGCTTCTCGTTTCCTCCACATTCCCCGGGATCATTTTTGCTGGCCGGTTACCCTCATTTTTGTCTCCATAAAATGCAACTTTTTATTGTTTGTTCTGCAGAGAGACTGAAAAAACGAATAAAACTAAGTATTTAATTAATAATGGGCACTTACCCATGTTATTGCTACCAACAGTCCAGGATTTATCTAAACAGTCCTGGTACAAATGTACCAAGAGAGGAACGGTCAGCTTTGCATCTTTTAACTTATTCATTAATTCATTGCATTAGATAATTTATTAATTCATTCATTGTATTAGATAATTTATTCATTCATTCATTGTATTAGATAATTTATTCATTCATTCATTGTATTAGATCATTTATTAATTCATTCACTGCATTAGATAATTTATTAATTCATTCATTGTATTAGATAATTTATTAATTCATTCATTGTATTAGATCATTTATTCATTAATTCATTGTATTAGATCATTTATTCATTCATTCACTGTATTAGATCATTTATTCATTCATTCATTGTATTAGATAATTTATTAATTCATTCATTGTATTAGATTCATTTATTAATTCATTTCACTGCATTTAGATAATTTATTAATTCATCATTGTATTAGATAATTTATTAATTCATTCATTGTATTAGATCATTTATTCATTAATTCATTGTATTAGATCATTTATTCATTCATTCACTGTATTAGATCATTTATTCATTCATTCATTGTATTAGATATATTATATTTTTAGAATAAAGCCGTGTCTATGCTCATCATTATGTAGCCAAATATAAATGCAATGTCTTTAAAAATAAATGTGTTGTAGCTTAAAATATAAAGCTATAAAAACGTTTAATATTAAATCTGGATAATTCTTAACTAGACATGTTATTAATTTAACATTAGCTACGAAGGTCGGTCCAGACAACCTGCAAGGTCGTGAGATATCACTGGAACGGAAAGCTAGCAGAAAATATATAAATAGTACTGAAATGATACGTTCCTTCGAAGCGTCTCCCCCATCACGCCAGTCCAAAGGGCCTTAAAGGGGAACTTTGTTCATCATGTCTGTTGCCAGCTGCAGTGATGATGAGACAAAGTGAGAGTGTCTGTGTGAGTGTGTGTATACATGTATGTGTAAGTGCATGGTGTTAGAGTGAGTGTGTGTCAGTGTATGGTGTTGGAGAGTGTATGTATGTGTTAGTGTACGATGTTAGTGTGTATGTTAGTGTATAATGTTAGTGAGAGTGTGCATGTGTTAGTGTATGGTGTATGTGTGAGTGTAGGTTGTTAGCATGTTACTGTGTGCTGTTAGAGTGTGTGTATGTTAGTGTATGGTGTTAGCATGAGTTTGTGTGTTAGTAATTGGTGTTAACGTTCATATGTGGAAGTTAGTGTGAGTACACGTGTATGATATTAGAGTGTCACTGGTCGGAGGGGGGGTGAGGAACATGATGTGTGTGTAAGGGCAGGGAGTCAACATGAGTTTGCATGACTTAATTTTACCATTAAAAAAAACCCCACAAGATTCTCCAGCCCATCTTGGCCTGCAGTACATTGTAAGTCCTTAAAAGTGAGATGATTGTATTATTGTTGCAGTTTTATCATCATTATTATAATTGTTCATTATTTCTTGGCAAGTAAAGTTATGAAGTATCATATTTGGATAACATTATGTGTTCTGTTATAAACCACACATTAAAAACCTCTGCTGAGTGCCTCATCTGGCTAAAGATGGCAGACCTGCTAATAACTGATAATAAATGCAGCAATTTACTCATTTTTATTACTACTTTCATAATATAATGTTTTCAAGCAGCTGCATATTAGCCATTTGTATGAGGGGGGTTATATTACTGTATACAGTGCTGGGGGTTATTAATTTATACAGCACTAGGGTTTATACTCAAGGGAAAAAAATCTCTTTAATTAACGCCTTGTGCTTAGTAAGCATTTAGCAATAAAAGCTTGAATTTCTTGGTGTTCTTTGTCTGCATTTCTTCGCTGTTGTGAAACAAAATTTCCCACTTCCTCCTTATATTCTCATTTATAAAAACATGATATAAATTAGAGGATTAAAAGAATTAAAAATGTTTACCTTGTGTAAAACTTTATAAAACTATTTTCCCTTTGTGAAGACCCAGGCTGGTTGACAGCCTATAAGTGTAGCTTTTTAGACTAAAATGAGCAAAATATTCCCCGAAACGGCATTTTATGTTTGTTTCTACATGGTTTTGTCTATTTTTTGTGTGTGAAATATGGATGTTCCCTTGGGAATTCCTGTGCACGAGGTGGGAACTTTTATGTTTGCTTTTTTGGCAAAAAAAAATGTACTCGGCCCTAATAAAAATATCATCCTTTCTCAGGGGCAGCCAAGAGCAGGCTTTGTCTTCCAGATGCACCATGGAGTAAAAAACTCACAAATCCTTTTCTATGAAACCTTTGCCTCCTGGACACCTTTATTTTAAAATTCATTTTTTTATTCAATTTTAAAAGTCATTTAGCAGACCTGAAAATTCGATATTTGTTGACCAAATCTTTGGTTTTCTTTTGTTACTTTTTGCAACAAATTTGTGATACAAAAGTAACTCCATTAGCAATGCTATTTTCCCAAACAAAATAACACAGAAACGGTTCTGTTTGATGGTAAGGAACCCGGGGGGGGGGGAGGATTTTAATGGTAAAATATGCTGTCGGAATTCTTGCCAGAAGAAGAGGTTTGTTGGTTAAACTAAAAAGATCTTTTGGGTAAGAGAAACCAACACGCTCGGTAACAATGGATGAGGCCACCACCTCTAGGCGAGCTGCCTTGGCCAGTTCCTTTGGTGGGATGGAGACTTAATTGGTTCCTCCTCTCCTTGAGGAACACTAAGTATCAGAAATCCATGTTTCCCTTGGCTTATGTGTAGACTTGGATTATCTAGATGGCCGATTATGCTACAGCCAGCTTGTCCCCCACTCGGAAGCCTTTGCTTGCAAGAGTCACTTGTGTCTTGCCCCCTTTATTATATTTATAAGGGTCCGATGTATAATAATAACACATTTAATGATAAACCCTTCACTTAAAAGAAGACCTACTCCATGCATTAACACAGATCCACCAATGTTATTTTAAACCCACAAGGAGCTCATGTGGTTCGCATTCCCTGAAGGAGTAGCCCTTCCAAGCTCCCATACCAAAGAGTCTTTTCTGTTATAATATCTAAAGTTCAGTACCAAAACCCAATACGTCTGTCCAAGAAAACACACAAAAGGTCTGGACGCCATCCTAACGTCGGTGGATTCTTTTGAGGCCGTACGAGCAACAAAGGTTTCCGAGGTCTGTGCGATTCCAGCGTGATTAAAAGCCCAGTCCTTTTACATGGCAAACAGATGAAAGCGAGGATTCTGATTCATTGATCAGGAAACAAGCGACGGAGGGTACAGGGTGGAAATTCCTTCCCGTTGCTGGACCAGCTGCACGGTCTTCACACAGCTGATCTCTTTAATGGTCTTGTTTGGCTCAGATACTGAAAGTTCTTCTGAAACAAATTGAAACTGCAGTTTTCCATCATTCTGGCCAAGTAAGGTCTGAGTCATCTCACCGGTGCTGAATGTCTCCCTCGATTAAGGATGAAATAATATGTGAAGCTGTGAAACCCTGAGGAGGAAAGAAAAAAAAAACCATTTAGTGTAGCTAAGTCTTAACAGACGAGAATACATAGAAGGAAGAAAAAAGGAGATTTCTAAGATTCAGCCGTTCGAAAAGGATCTTTAATACACGGAAAGAACAGGACTGGGTGTCCCAACGCGGACGCGCATATTCATCGTGAAGGTCTACCTGCTGTGTGCGTTTTACTGGATTAAAGTGAAGCGGGGTTTTAAAACCTAGGGCTTCCATTAAACCTTTACTTTTGCTCAACAAAAATCACAAAAAAAAGCCCAATCCTACAGCGAAACCAAAAATCACCGTGCAATCCGAGACCGTTTTCATAGAAACGCACTTGGAAATGCAAGGAACTTTAAATTCTAGGCTATTTCTATGAAGTCTATACAGGAAAACCAACGCTAACAGAACACATATGGATGCAATGGGAAAAAAACATAAATATAAATATATATATATATATATATAATTCAGTTTATTGGAGTAGGAGAGAGATACCCAACTGCTTTTCTCTGATTTTCTCTTTCAGAAGAATGGCTGAGATGGCCTCTCATAATACATAATTAAGATGACTTCATCTGGCCATAAATCACAATCCAGTATTGGGTAAAAAAAACTCATTTATTAGGGCTGTAGAACCTATATGTCCCTAACACACATTAATCTTCATTGTGAAATTATATATTGTAATTCCTAATGTTATACAAATGAATACAATTACAGAATAGGGCAGCTCGTCCATTCTCTTCCCATAGAATGTATATTTCCAATTGTTTAAATTGATTTTAGCAACTCGGAGATGCAAACATTGGAAGAAGAAGAAGAAGCTCTTTCCTGGGGAGAAATGCCGGGTATATGAATTAAGCAGAAATATTGTTGTGATTCTCCTTGCAGGAGGGTAACTCGTTTTCATTAAGTCAAGTTCTTTATCCAGGTTCCAGGCATCTTCATCCAGGAATGGGCAACCTTTTACACGACTGCCAAAATCCCAGCCTTTAGAGAGTTTACCCCTTCTTTTCAGAACAAATAAGGAAAAAAACATTGCATGAGTTGTAGATTATAGAAAAAAAAACCCAGTGAAAATTAATCTGAAACGTTATCCTTGTAGCTGGTAAGAGGCACGGAAAACCGAGTCTTTTTAAAATTAACCGGTTTCTGTAAAGCCACGGAAAGGCAAGTTCTGAAAAAGAATCTTTGTAGCGCTAACCCTTCCGAGTTCTACCTAAAAAGGCTGAAAATCATCTCTGGTTTTACACTGTGCCAATATCATATATATTCTATATGAGACAGTAAATAATAATGCACATATTTACCAATCTATAAATGTTATTGTATATTTTTATTTGGAAATGTATTTATATTTTTTATGCTATTTATTTAATGTATGAATAAACAGAGAACTAAATAAAACCACACGTTCTTTTTTTGTGTTACATGAATTCACCGCTTGTAAGAATGTTGCGATGTTGACCCCATATCTCGATCCTCCTAGTAGAGAAAGTGGATCTGGAGTGAAGAAGCTTCGTTTACCGGCAGCGACGTCCATCCACTGGCAGCCCAGGTTAATGGGAAATACAGGTGTTATATACGGGAACTGTAGCCATGGACACGAAACGTTACTTAAAACACAGAGAGGGGCGCACAACCAACAAACACTTTGAGAGACACTCTAATGCCCCGAGGAGTCTCCTGAAGAAAGATACATCTTGCTAAAAATATACTTTAATAAGTAACTTATCTTTGGGAGAAGTTGCAGCTCCAGACCTGCAGAAGAACAGCTTCTCAATGGTCATGTATTTTGCTCCACTGATTGGTTGCTTGAAACAGCCAATCAGGGGCAGAAAAACACTCCCATTGTGCACATGGGGGTCTCATTAGACTCCCCCTTGTGGGGTGCAGATTGGCAATGGGTATAAGTTTGCAGTGGGGATCGCATGCTTCCACTCAGCTTCCATCAAAGTACGTATGGTTTCCCTTTAAAAAAAGTTCTTTTGGGCTTCATAAAACTTATTTAAACAGCATTTTGTTTTTAAAAGGAAAAAAAAAGAAAAGGCATTGAGTGAATTAACTAAAACCTCTGCTATTTTTAAAACACGGGGATTTAAATATAGCTGTGGCTTCTAGCGTTATATGCTAAACTATTACAGCTGCTTGGTGTGTCGGAGAGGAGCAGAGAGCCGTCGAGAAGGGGATCTCTGTCACCAGATGCTTCCTAAGGGCTGCTGAACACCATATTAACCGGTCTGTTATTTATATTCCATATAAACCTCAGAAGCAGATGAAAAACATAACATAAATGGGACTTTTTTTTCGATCTAGTGACTGTTTAGGAAAAAAAATGAAGGATTAGTAGGTAAAGGGAAGAGATTCCCCACAGAGGTGGTAGAGGGTAATACAGTGAGGGTATTAAACACACATGGGGTAGACATACGGCTCCTGAATCTAAGACGAGACCAACGACTGATTAAGGTCTGAATTATACGGCTTAAAAAATGGTTTTATATATATTTCCCCAGACCCGTTTCGTTAAAAACTAAAGCAAAACTTCTGCAACAAAGTATCAAGAAGAAGAGAACAAATCCCAGCCGTCATGTGTCTTCGCACTTAGCAAAACTATATATCCTGACTTGGAGATTAGAGTTTCGGTTTGTTCGCCGGTTGCTATGGAAACCAACGAGCGAAGCTTATGTTCGGCTGGTCTGTACGATTCTTCTATCCGGTTGCCAGCGCGCCGCCGTCTTCCGAGTTACAGAAAAGATGAGAATTAAATAAAGACGGCACACAATGATAAATGCAGGGGTTTCCAGCGAGCGGGGATAATGAATAAACAGCGTGTCCCGGCGAAGGCTCTTAATGCGATCCAAGCTTTCATGACTTAAAGCAGAAGAACTCAATATCGAGGGTAAACATACAATGGCTGCAGAACATCAGAAAGCAATTACTAAAACAGATTCAAGCCATTTCTGCGTCCCTGCCAGATCCACGAGTTTCATTATCAGGTTGCTCAGAAACCGGACACCGCCGAGGGTCTTTCTCAAAAGAGCGAGAAGCACCGGGAGCGGAAACCAAACGGCTGAACGTTTCTACTCACCGGCCTTACCATGCGCTGCGGAGGGCCGGACCCCAAAAAGGCTTCTCCAGCGAGAAGGACTAAGCTGGCCCTATGTCATGTATAACGCATAACGGGCGACAAGAAAAGTATTCGAAGCTCATGTAAGGACGGGTGATGGTTACCGAAGTTAGATGTTAGAAAGGAATATGAAACAGGTTACGATTGACGCGATTCAACCAACTTGATAGCCTCAAAGTTGAACTGAGCAGGAACTCAAAGGCTACTCAGCAGAGCTTTGAGAAGACTTGTATTGGCTGCATGATAGGACTGTACTGGCCAGATTTTCTTTTTGTGAATGGACTTGCCGAGGGAGTTGGCCGAACTTAATGTGTCATAAAATAAATCGAGTTACCTGTGTCAGCAGTACACGTCATGGCAATTCTGGATATTACCTGTTTCTTGGAAGGATTTCTCGCTATAATTCAAGATATATCCGCCTTTGCAGAAAAAAAGGCTTCCGCTGTTCCCAAAATGTAGGTAATCCAAAACCTTGTAGATCACTCATGGCGATCCACTTACGGTTTCTGAAAACACACGATTTATCAGCGGAAGAGAGGTCAGGTCTTTGAACTTCACAACGTACCGCGTGACTTCAGAAAAATCTGAAAAAATACTTAGCTGAGTTCATTTCGCTTTATTGTTTAGCGAATGTTTGGCAATTCTGTGAAAATAGACGAACCCAATGTTTCCTCCTCGCGTAGCGCGGGGCACAGATGGAATGATGGTTAATTTATTTTTATTTCTTATTATTAAAAACTGAGTTTCCCATGGTAACAGAAGACACAGATATTCAAAGTCAGCAAAGAGATAACAGTGTGAGGGGCAGCGCAGTAATGTAGTTGATAAAAGTGAAATTCATTTAGATTATAATTAAAAAATGTTCTGCTCTACAACTAAGAAGCCTTCACCTTCTTCTAGACTACAATTCATCCATCATCCATATCACAGCTTGCGTGAGACTGGCCACCAACCTTAGGAGCTTTTTCCATTAGCTCAACTCGAATTAAGTCACCTGTGTTCAAGCAGGGACTTCAATGTGAGAAGAGCATGCCCAGATATCATTTAATGGGAGGATGGAGTCACCTTCAGACTGTATGAGTCGGGGTAAACGTTACAAGGTGTGACAATACCCTATAACTGGGTTTTATGGCATCGGCATGAAATGGTCATTGGCAACATTGTGACAACAATACAACATTAAGCTTGATAAGATGGTTTTCGGTGATAATTAGGCAAATACTTGTTGAATGTTGCAAGGACAAAGACCTGTTTTGATTGATTCCATGTTTTATACGTCTCTTCTACTAGGAGGGAAGTATAAAAATAAAACTTCCTTCTTCTGAAGCCATGCGTCTCAGTATTTTTGCTTATAATGGCCAAGAGTGGGACATCAACGTGACCGGGAAGGAGTCGTTTCTGGGTGATCCTGTGCTCCAGCCCCTTTCCTCTAGCGCCCTTGAGTTAAAATTCCAAGATAAAGGTCAATAAAGTGTATGAAGTTCTAAAAAAATAAGCAGTTACCAAGGAAACCAATGGAATCTTCCTGCACATAATAAGTTGACCTACACTGTCAAAAACTCCAAAGGTATGGACATCGCCTTTCCACCACCTAACAGAACCAGCGCCTTCCTGGTGCCTAACTTGACTCTTTGGACTGGAAGGATGGGATTTAGTGGGTGAGAATTAGATAAAAATGTCCAAAACTCCTTTTTATTTACCTTTACACTTTACCCCACTCTACAGACACTCATGCCTCCTACGTGGTTTTTTCTTTGGTGTGTTTTAGCTTTATTTTCAGACGTGTCCTTCGCGTTCCTCTATCTATCCCTTCAACCTCACTTACACTTTCTCTTCCGACCTTTTTCTTAGTAGGACTGAGAATGAAAAGAATGTGAAAAATGTGTGTTTCCTAGAACCAGTTAGGACCATTAGTGGTACATGGTGCTGTTCTGCTATTACTATGCCATATAAAAATACCTGACGTTAACTGCTGATAAAAGGGAATAGGTGCTTAAGGTTTTTGAAAACGTCCAATAATATATATACATATACTGTAGATTATTCCAGAAAACTGTAAACACTGCCCTTAATTCCTATAAAAGAACAGGAGGAACTTTCTTAGTAATGCGTAAGTCTTACAATGTTCCCCCTGCCCAGCTGGCCAAAGTATCTCTACCAGATATGGCTTATCTCGAAGCAGGGGGTAATTATTTAGGAAACTAAGGGTATGTTAGACCTGTTAGACATCTGGAAACTCTTATTTCATTGATTCTGAAGAACTTTAATTAAGGAGAAAAAAAGTTTTCATGTGGCCCATCTTTAGGACCTTTTGGTTGCCACTATTAGCGACTTACTACAAATCTGTATGATGGAGTATTAAAGGGTTAATGAGTCAAGCCATGTCGATTTATGGATGTAAATGAGGATATGGCCTGCTGGTCCCTACCAGTCAGTTAGGAGGACACTAACTTCATGGGAAATGTTGTATATTCCACCGGTTGGCCACTTCTGGTGGTTGAATGATCTTTTTCTAGCCTGCCGCGCAGGACTCCGTTGGAGAATGTAACTGGATAGCACGTCAATGGCAGCAGGAACATGGAATATAAGAGGCCACTGATAGGCTTCTGATTCTTAAGCCTTTTGTTTATAAATATGGAAAGACCATAAAACATTTTGTCCTAAGGTTTCCAGTTCAGGGTGGTGGGAATGGAGCCCTCGTGACGTGGCCGCCGATGTATAGCCGTCATTTCATTCATGTGCAAATCTCACAGCTTCTGGACACATCTGCACACAGCTGACACAACATTACTGTGCGCGGCCCGGGGGGGATTCACTCATCCTGCTCTGGCAACGCTGGTAAAACGTTTCATGTTTGTGCGGCCAGACGTTTCTCCGGCGTCCCTGGAGCTGACGATGTTTAACCAGTTCTTCTTCTGAGGCTTGTAAGGAATCGCTGGACGCTCTCGCCTTCCGTCTTTCAAGAGTAGAAAGTATTTTGGGTGAAATTACAAAAAGCCCAGACGGTCCATATGGCACACGTGCGCCCGCGTATCCACTTGTTGGTTGCACCGACGTCACCAGGCAGCCGCCAGCCGTAAGGTGCCTGAGCCTATAGGCCGTTGCCAGTCTGGCCCTGCAGGAGACCGAGGTAGCTCATAGAGACTCCTATTATTTTCTGTAAGCAGGGGCCATTATTATTGTCCCCACGCTGACTGATACAACGTAACGGTGCTTGTAACAAGCAAGCATTCTGTGCTCCTAGAAAACAGGGAGATAATGAGAGGGACGTAGAGATTTGGGTCCCAAAGAAGGACCTTTCGATGGTAAATTAAAGGGAAAACTAATGAGAATAAACACAGCTTTATTGTAACCTTACGCATAAAAAATATTTTTAAATGTTTTTTATTATTATTTTTTACTTTTTTTTATATTTATTTTATTTTTTTTCTTTATTTTTTAATTTTATTCTACTTTTGTTTATTTCTTTATGTATTTGAGACAATCGTCCATTTCATCTTTAAACAGCGCTATGTCCCACGATGACATCATCAAAAATGCCCAATGACATCAGTACATCAAGCTGCAAAATCGATTGTAGACATTAATATCAGCTCCCATGTGGCTACCTCACTCATTGAAGCATATGACATCATATCTTAGTGTCAATGCATCACTACTTAGTGAATAGATCCTTTTCGACTCCAGGACTAAATGCAATACCATTTAAAAATAGTAACTGTCTCAGTTATTAAATAAAATGTCTTCAGGTGTTGCAGTTACTCATTAAAAAGTTATTACTGGATCATTCGATGTATTTCTCACAGATAATTACATTTTTTCATATAGTAATTTATTGCATTAAAACCTAATTATTTCTGGGAAATAAATAGAAAGAACCGTGTTATTAGAAAGAATGCCAGACCAGATACATTCTTGCGCAGCTACATTTCCAAGAATGCTTCTACAGGCACCAAGATTCTTCTATATCAAAGAGCGGAATGTATGCGAACCTGCGCGAGAAATATTCGCCATTGGCAGTCATCAACAATGGGTTCATTAAAAAAAAAAAATAACAAGAAAAGGCATAAAACCTGACTGGTTTTTGGAAATCTGTCTTGGCAAAAAGGGGCTTGGATTGTGACATCTCCTCCACTGGCTTTGGCTCACTTAACTCTTTAAATGCCACAAGAATAGAGAGATGTACCTTAATTTATGCCTTAACACTCCATTATACACTCCGACGGCCGGTAACTGGTGGGTTTCAGCTGGACTTGCGCCATCAAACTTAAATTGGTCCTTCACGATGGAAAGTGATGACTTCAAGGTATTATGTTTCGACTCGCGTTATCATTAATGGAATAAACCCACTGGTATTAATTGGGTAGGAATGTTTATTGGTGCCCAAAAAAGTAAAGTCATTGGACCAATATATATGATTTTTTTTTAAATCTATTTTAGTAAATTGTCACAGGAAATGAATGTTCATTAGCACGGTGTAAGCAGCCTTCACTTCCTACCATTCAAGAATAACTGATAGCAAGAAGTGCGATTAAAATTCCTGAGACGTGCGCAAGGCTACTTTGAAGGACAACTAATCATATATTAGCTAGGGTGTTAAAACTAGATGGGCTTTTGACTTATAATTTATATTTTTCAAAATAGGGGACTCAAATATCTGGATTTTTACAGCGTCTGCAATTTTGGCCGCTCTGGATATTGGATCAGACGGCTTGGATATACTCGATATGGACAAAAGTATTTGGACACCTGACCATTACACCAACAGGGACTTTGATGACATCTAACTACATAGACATTGATATGAAGTTGGTCCCCCCTTTGTAGCTATAACGGCTTCCACTCTTCTGGGAAGGATTTCCACAAGATTTTTGGGGAGTTCTTGGGATTTTTGTCTATTCATCCAGTAGAGCGTTTGTGAGGCCAGGCACTGATGTTGGACGAGACTCCCAGCTCATAATCTCTGTTCCGGTTCATCTCAAAGGTGTTCGGTGGGGTTGCGGCCGGTCAGGTTCTTCCCCAACAAACTCATCCAACCCATGTCTGTATGGAGCTTGTTTTGTGCGCCGGGCGCAGTCATTGGGAATAGAAAAAGGTTTTCCGCAAACTATTCCCACAAAGTTAGAAGCAGAGCATTGTCAAAAACCATGATTTCAATAATTAAGAGGTATGTCCCAATACCTTTGTCCATATAGTGGTCCAGAAAACAATAAGCCCCTAAACTTTGCAGATTTTAGAATTATTTAATGTGTAGAGAAATCAGAAAACTAATGTCAGAAATATTTACAAAATGGAACGACTAAACGGCTAAAGAGCTGGAAAACTATAAATCTGAATATAAAATGATTTTTTTCAATATGAAAGAACGTTAGATTTTAGTAATTTACTTTTTTTTTTCTCTAGGCTTTCATACAGGTGCCATTGTTGGTTAACGTTCCACCTGCGGTAGAAGAATTCCAGAACTCAGAGGAATGAAACGCTGGCACCAAAGGAAGTCGTAATTACCTGCCCGTGCATGATTGTAAGGCTGTCAGAATGTTTGGTAGAATTCTTTCTCACCCCGAGACAATGGTTCCATAGACCGCATTCCACCTACAGCTGTACGGTTGCTCAAATTCAAGGCCTACCCGTTCCCAAAACCCCTACGTGCCAAGAGGTCACGGCACCCAAGGTGAAAAGAGCCAACGGAACATAAAAACAAAAGACAAAGGAATACGTTAACCTGCTTGACCTGTAGAGGAAGTTGCGCCCTATGACTTATAAGCTTATAGCGTCGGCTTTACATTCTCCGAGGCTTTTGCTCCAAGCTCTGAAACATTTTAAGCAAAAAAGAGAGATTAACTCTTACATGACTTCCAATTTTAAGGACCGCGTTCAGTCGATGATAAGGGTGGGTAATTAAAGAGACGCATTTATGGGATCTTCTTTGGGGATACATATGTATCCTTTGTGTTTAGCGGCATCTTAAATATAACCGAGACCTCGGATATTGCCCCTTGAGATTCCAGATTCTTCCAGGACCTATTATGTCTTATTGTCAGATAGAATCAGTCGACGCGGCAGGTGCAAGGTTATTGGAAAACTCATAGAATCCCTTCCACGTTTATCCTCCCCAACCACACGATCCGCCAACAAACATATGTTGTTACCCTTTCTAACAAACTATAGGTTTCTTTTTAACTTTCCACGAAGTGTCCAGAGCAGTGATAGACGATCGCACACAAAGCTGTCACCTGTTGCCACAGATTTGATGGCGAGAGATACCCCGATATCATTGACATTTAAATTAATCAAGAAATGTGCTCCGTTTCCTCACGCTCTAAAAGCATGTGTCCATTTGTAAGGATTCACTTCTAATCCGCTGCCATTAAAGTTAGTATTGAGACGGCGGACACATCTCCGGACCCTCGCTGCCCAGCTGGGTTGGTGAAGATTGAGATCGAATGCACTTGACTTGTTATTTGAGTAGATAAAACTGTAGGAATGAGCGGCTTAAATGATCCAGAGATGGAGAAGTGAACTTACTGAAGGATGGCTTTCCAAGAAGTCCATAAAGAACTCTACATCGCTATGGGACGAGTAAACACGGCGTCTGGATGCTAAAACTCTCATCCACTTATTGTAACATGAGGCCAAATTCCCTAAACTATTGTATGATGGGCAGGGAGTCTTATTAACCAGTTAAGGTCTGGAGGTGGTGACAATTCGGAGCCGAGGACGTGGAGTAATTGCAATGGAAACCAATGGAATGACCCTGCTGCTCCATATTTAACACTATGTCCTAGTATTACGTTTCCTGATACCCTACGTACGTAGTCTTTGGATGACGTTGGTGTTGAATCTTCATGGTGGGCTATTAACATACCTGGGAACTCTTTGCGTTTGGCCTGGAGAACCCCGGTGCTTCTCTGGTTCACCGGGTCAACACTCGAATCCTCAAAGTCGCCGGAGCGGGGTCCTGAGATGCCCCACTCCCCACCCATTTCCCCTTTAAACAGGGGGGTTCTGTTGCCAATGTCAGCGGGACCGCTCACCGACGTCTTTGGTCAGTTCTGACTGCATCCCCCAAGGGTAGGCTCCAGGTAGCCGGAGACGATAAGTTCCCGGGTATGTCTATTAAAGGGTTAATACCTGCTTATTTAGAAAGTGACAAAGATTCAAGATTTTCATTTAGAAAAGATAGAGATACATTTGTACACAGGGTTGTCAGACAGTGTTGCTCATTTCGTCTGGCAATCACGGCGTTAAACAGATTATAAAAACCCACATGATGTTCATAAAGGACACCACTGGGTGGGATCAGGGGTAATAAAATCTGATAGAATCCCCCCAAATCACATTATTCTGCGAAGCATACTCTGTAACCTGACATGGAGCAGCCATAGGATTACAAAGTACTTTTTACTCTTCAATAACTTTACCTCTTAGTAAGTTTTTCTCCCCAGGCTCTCCTCTGCTCGTTTCTGAGCCCCACCATCCCATCTGCATCCCGGCGCTCAGAATTCTTTTTTTTTTTCTTCTTCCATAGAAACAAATTGAATGATTAAGGATGACAACTTAAGTCATATTTGGCCCAAAAGCACCGGTGAATCATTGTTCTGCTTGTCGAATCCAGAATAAAGACCAAGGATTCAGTTCATTTGGGAAGGACAAACATAGCTGATTTTCCCCTCTATTAGTGCTCCGTGTAAAAAAAAAAAAAAGGTTCTATTTTTAATGAAAACAGCTCAAAATTCTATTGTATTTGTTTCTTTTCAGAATGCATCATTCTAGCCAGTAAGTGGTAGGATGCACACAAAGCACATTTAGAGGGATTAGGAAAATGGAAGACCTTGGAAAGAAAACTCAGCCATGAATTTGTTGTATGGTATTTTTTATATATATATGGTGGACAATTTAATGCTGATCCTTGTTCCTCTTCTAGTCTCCTCCTCTGCTTGCCCACCCTTAAAAAGGCTAAACAAACATCTACCACCAAAGAGGGACAGATATTTAACGATAATTAACTTAATTGGCAGGAAGAGCCATCCAGATCCCGAGAACACGAAGTCCAAGTGGTGGCTCCCAGTGTTAGGTGGACCTCCAACACAAATAAGTTGCTTCTTTGAGATAGTTTTTTTTTTTTTCTGTCTTTTAAAAATGTGTCATAGGATTGAGCCGGTCCTGTTAAGTTGATTTGTAACCTAAAAACATGTGAAATGGGAGGCAGAAAAGCCTCACGCTGTCTGGCCCATAATTTTTTTTCATGAGGTTCCAAAGACCACGTAATAGAACCTTTGGTTGGCAATTGACTGAGAAGTTGCGCTGGATTAAATGTTATGGGATGCTGTGGATCTTACTTGAAAGCCCCTCAGAATCCGAGGTTTAGTTTTTATTAAGTTCTCTTAAAGTACTGACCCTTATCTTACATATCCAAGTTTTCATAAGGAAATCGAAAGAAACTCTCATCTATCGTAGAAAGTTCTTGGGAGAGATTCCTCGATGGAATAGATCTGAGGGGTGGCTTTTACGAGCTGCTCGTTCGATTGGCTTGGACGGGAATTTTAGACTTGGACCAGGATTGCCCTTCCTTGTTCATAGAAATTGTTTGGCATCGGTCCTCGATAGGACACGTTGTACATTGAATGTTTTTCATAGAAACTGAAACGGCTTACCTAGAAACCTTTTCTTTTGGGCTGTGTTTAGTTAATACTTTTTGTAATCAGTCATGTGGATGGTGTAAGGGTGGCCTGGATCCCAATAGCTTTAAGCATAATTTGCGCCAAATAACTTAAAATTCTCTCTAAACTATTATTGTACAGTATAAGGCCAAAAACTTTGAGTAGCGCTCATTGGCCATCGGCCACTTTGACATTCAAAGCTTCATTATCCCTCTTTCTCAGAGCCGTAAACAAATAATTATTATTTATTTATTAATATTATAATTTATTTATATCATCAACAATTTCTGCAGCACTTTCTCATTGTCCATACATTCAAAGGGTCTGACAAAAGTAGAACTGACTAAGAAGACCCGATACATTAGGTAAAGGGGGCCCTCCTCTCAGGCTTACAATCTAGAGATGGAACAACAATGGAACGACCAAGGTAACACCATTGCCAGATGTTCTCCTACAACATTCCCTTTCCCTGTGAGATTTTGGGCAACCAACAAGGCTCAACTATGGTCAAAAAAGGCCAGCGAGACTCCTCCGGTCAAGATCAGATAGTCATTTAGTCCTCAGGTCAAGATCAAAGTCATTTTTGATACACAGGAAATCAAAATTGCATTTTGACCACCAAGTCATCAGCACAGGAGTCAAAAAGCAGGTCAAGATCAATGAAAAAGGTCAAGTGAACAGATGAACCACACAATAGCCACTAAACTTAAAACTGAAATTGTCACCGTTAAATTACCAAGTAAGACCTGAATTCAGAAACTGTCCCCTTGATGCAACTTTGGGTTAATTTATCATACTTTCCTTAAATCTGTATGTTACGTAAAAAAACGTAAGGTTTTGGACAAAAAAAAAACTTAAAAAATCTGATTCAAACAGTGGCCTTATAAAACGTTTTGTGTCTCTGAATCTGCTTATAATAACACAAATATTTATAGATTTTCTTTCACATCCCGTCTATCGGAAATATTTAAAACAATTCATAAAACTTTGGTCGTAACGTTTTTGTGACAGTTCCAAGGATCAGCACCCCCCCCCTCCGTCCGCGGGGTTAAAAGGCCGCTAGCCTAACGGATTTTTTTCCTTGGCCCAGTACACATTACCAGAGCTTTGATGGTCTTCAAATGGACATGATTCATCTCCTACATGCAGGTTTTCGCCCTGTAAGGCTGTGCTAACCTATGTGATCACCCTATTTCTCTTTAAGGGAAAGGAGATGAAGCTACAGAAGCCATAAAGGTCCAGTTATATGTTTAAATGCAGCAGTGTAACAGCCTCCCAGCAGAGGTGGTAGAGGGTAATGCAGTGAGGGTATTAAACATGCATGGGATAGACAGACGGCTCCTGAATCTAAGACGAGACCAACGACTGATTAAGGTTTGAGTCTTTACAGCAGGAGAAACCAATAGTTAAATTTAGTCTTGCTCAGTTAGTTAGTTAATTAGATAGTTAGTTAATTAGTTAGTTAGTTAGTTAGTACAGGACAGGCTATAAAGTGGGACCCGATCTCTTGTTACTTGGTCTAATGTCAGGCCCTATACCAAGCATTAACATCTCAGATAGAAATATGTGTTTTTATTGTTTTGCTTTTTTTTATTTTACTATTTTTCTTGATAAATTTCCAAATATCCCAATAAAAAATTCAATTATATTAAGAATATCAGACAAAATACCTTTTTTTAAATGTATTAAATTAATTTCACGTGTTTGTTTTATTCTATTGCTGTACATATTGTTTAAATGTTTTCACCATCCGGTAGTTCCACCACGATGATACATCGAGTTCTCGGCGCTGGGCTGCCTATTTTACAAGCTTGGCTCGTTTGAAGTGTATTATATCACATCTCTGACCTTTGTAAATGATACTTGAATATTTTAGAACAATACATTTTGCCCAAACATTACCTCACCCCAAGGGAAGCCTTTGTGAGCTGTTACATTCTTACCCTCCCGATACAGGATTCCTCAGTGCTAAACGGTAATTGTATCCCACGCGCGAAGGTCGCTTTCTCCGTAATTGCGTCTTCCCAGCGGAGAAACGAAGCCCGCGCGTTCCATGTAGGACAATAACGTCAGCGCGAGCAGGGTGTGCCATCTCTGGAACGTGGCTGAATGCTCAATGGACTCTCTTCGACGGGCTCTGCCTCATGGCTGAAACATTTGTTGGAATGGTAGCATCAAAGATTGGTGTTTCCATAAAACACACAGATGATCTCATCATTACAAGAGTTTACTTTTACTTTTTCCGTCTCGTTCTTTCCCCTCTGTGCTGGGGTCGCATATGGTACCTTTTATCTTGAATTCAGGGATTTTTTTCCCCCTTTGCATGCCACTATAAGGAGTTTACCCAAGTTGGCTTAAAACTCGCATGCCCTCGTCTACAACTCGCAAAATCCCATTATTAAAAAAGCATGCTAAATGCAGTAAATTAAAAAAATGGGGACCCAGGCCCAACTTTTAACCCTTTCTCTCCACCCCCCCCTGTGCTGTTAGTTGGAGGGGTTTGTTGCGTGCATCATTTCTATGTCTGCTCCATGATGTATGAAATGATAATTATAGAACTGGTACAATTATGGGAAAGTCTATAAAGGTCTTGCAATGCAGCTGTGATACAGTTACCACCTGCGCACCTTGAGAAAAAAGGAGAGTCGATTCGACATCTGTTTCAATATAAAACACTATTATTTAAAGGTTTTGGTGCAGATGATCTGTAAAAGATGTTTAGAGTTAGAATCGTGTACGTAAAGCTGCAGCAAACTGAGAACAAAGACCCATAATGGGGCATTTTTTGTTTGATGTCGGAATGAGTTTTCTACACTGAGCTGAAACAAAAAGGGTGCATTTGAGCCCAAGACTGTTTTTCAGTTATTTATCATCCAGATAATGCGGACAACGCACTGGATGGAGATATGTAGATAAAATGCAAAATTAAGCAAAATTATCCCCCCTTTTTAAGCTTTCATTTCAGGGACATGACCTCCAGGCTTTTTTTCCCAGTAGTAAGCATTCTATAGATCCAGGAGGAATAACATATGCTGAGTTGTGGTTAAAAGGGAATTTTCACATCTAAGATAAAACCATATCTGAATCTTTAGCCGAAAACAATCTATCCATTGTCCTATTTTTATATTTATTTTACGCACTATTTTTATGTAATATAATTTTTTTATTTTCCAGTTATAATATTTGCCAGAGGCATCGTGAGGGTATTACATGCAAATTTCCCCCATTTCCCATGATCCTTAAGTGCAAACTGGACCAGGATCCTATTGGTCAACTCAAGCAGGAAGTTATAAGCCACTTCCTGTTCTCTCTCAGAATTGTTTTAGCCTCTAGCGCTAGAGGTTGCTCCCAGCCGCGCAGGTCCCTCCGTAACGCTATTATCATAAATATCTTAGGACGAGGGAGCGATTTATACCCTGTGACAGGGAGGCAAGATGGCGGCTCCCGCATACAGCACTGTATATTATATTAATACTTAAAAGAAATGTACAAAATAATTTCATTAGTGTGTTTGCTGTACAAATACAACTGTTCAAAATTTTGGGGTCACACAGAATTTCCGACTGTAACATAATTGCAAAAAGGATTTCTAACCATCACTAATCCTTTTAAACTTAAACTTGGATCAGCAAACACAACGTGCCATTGGAACCCAGGAGTGATGGGAGTGATAAAGGGCCATGGAATACAGGAGTGATGGAGTGATAAAGGGCCATTGGAAATAAGGAGTGATGGGAGTGATAAAGGGCCATTGGAACACGGGAGTGAGGGAGTGATGGGAGTGATAAGGGCCATTTGAACACAGGAGTGATGGGAGTGATAAAGGGCCATTGGACACAGGAGTGATGGGAGTGATAAAGGGCCATTGGAACACAGGAGTGATGGGAGTGATAAAGGGACATTGGAACACGGGAGTGATGGGAGTGATAAAGGGCCTCTGTGCGCCTCTGAAGAGATTACATTAAAAATCAGCCATTTCAAGCTACAATAGTCATTTACAACATTAACCCCTTTTGCGTCTGAGTTATTTTGCTGATATAAGGGGGTAAAGGAATACTTCAGTAGGGATGACCGGTCTCTTATGGGGGTAATAATGAGCTATATGCGGTTAATTTAACCTGCATAGAGGTTCAATACCCATAGAATGTTCATAAATTGTATAAAGTACATGCACTCGCCAGCGATACTCTATTTATTATTATATTTAATAGGACATTATACTCGGAGTGACTTTCTCTTTCCTCACAAACCTTCTCTGTACTTTGACTCAATGGCTCGCATACATCTCTTACCAAATGGATACCAAAGTATACATTTCTCGTAATACGTCTGCGATAATCAGGACAAAGACCTTTATTCTTTGCAAAAGCTTTTAGCAGCGGAAGGGTTAAGAGTCTGACTCGCCCGATTCTGTATCAGATATTATGGAGACTGACTTCACCTGGCCAAAGCGGAGATTAACATTCGGCTCCCGCGGAATAAAAGCCCTTCTGTTGGCTGCGGCCCCCCCAGCTCATGTAAAGCCGCATCAGAAAGTAAAAACAGTTCAGTAATTATGCCGTTAACATGATCCCCCCTTAATGTGTATTAATGCCCGGTGTGCGCGGCCAGGGCTGAAAGATTCCGAGGAGCGTGGAAATCGAGATTATAGCGGTGTGTAATTCGTTTGCGCTGCAGCTGTGGGGTTATTTCGCAAATACAACTCATGGAAGTCCAATTCCTTTGTGAACTTTTATCTAACCCCAAGCTCGGTATCTAGAAAGAGTTCTAGAAAAACCACCACCATTAGTTATATAAAAAAAGAAAGGCTGGGTTTAAATACCATGACCCACTAATGGATCACTGGTGGCCTTAAATCATAGGTGGTCCTATTGTCTACAAGCCAAATATTCTGTGTTTGTGTTTTTTTGGGGTTTTACCTCATTGAGCCCAAAATGTATCTTTGCTATCCCGATGTCCCTGATCTCATGGTTCCACAGCAATACAATTCCTAGCCATTTACCCATCAATATAATTATTTAGTCTGATTACGTATATTCTATATATTGTTCTATGTAAAAAAAAAAAAAAAATCAGGCAAATTAAGAAACCGGATGCTATCGATGACGCAGAACTGACAACATAGAGAAATAATCCACAAGGATACATTTTTTACATTTGCAACACTTTTTGTACCGTATTGTGCCGAATATTGGCCGTGTCCTATTATTGGCTGCACCCCTAAAGTTTGAAATTAGCTTAAAGAAAATATAATTTAAAAAAAGAAAGCACAAACTGTATTTTCTCTCTCTCTCACACTCTCACTCTCTTTTACTCTCTCTTAATGTCTCCCTACCTTATGTGCTGTCTTCTGCTTGACCCCGTGTGTTCAGTCAAGACAGAAGACAGAAGACTGAAGAAAGAAGACAGAACAAGAAGATGCAAGAGAAGAATCAGAGCCCTGTGAGAGGAGACAGGGGCACAAAAGAGGTCTGCGGATAAGGAAGGGGGACACTGAAAATATCTAAAACCCGATTAGGGCCGCCTTCCTAATTTAAATATTTAAATTAGGAGGGGAAAGGTGGGGCCTATAATCGGGACAATATGGTAATTATTCTGAAGTAGACCTAGTCATCCGCACATTTATGGTCTAGTCGACCAGGAGCCCCATCCACTGATGATGTCATGCGCGGGAATTATGATGTATGTGCCAATAAATGCCATATGCTCTTGTTTGATACCGTGTTCTGGAACATGAAGCCTTACATAGAACACTTTTATTTATTGCTATAATAAAGCAAAGCTCTCCATGTTTTCAGCCCTTGGTTACCCAGGGTTCAGTGCTCTTCTTCATTAATTAATTCTTTTCTGCCTTTTTTTTAGATTCTGGTCACATTGTTCTATTCTGGCTTTTTTCTTAACCGACCCCATCCTCGAGAATACGTAAATAGAACCTTTGACTGGAATCCGAGTTCCGCCAAATTCCAGCAACCTTACTGGTTTCCGAGTAGCGGTTAAACGTAACATCATTTTTTGCACACTCGCTCCTTGTTTTTTTTAATTTTTAATACGGAAAAAAAAAAAAAGATTACCTCAGTTCCCATATGCATTTGGCACAAGAACCTAAAATACAGTGAAATACGGGACTGTCTCGCGTAATAATTACTGTAAGTGTGAGAAAGGAATAATGGACAGTCTTAGCAGTTTGTTTCAAGGCTCTGAAATATATCACTCCTTGTCAACACGTTCAGACACAAATCCTGGATGTCCTCCTTTTCGTTCCTTTGACTTTCCAACCCGTTTTCTAGGACGCGTTTAATGGCCGCGCATGACTGGTTTTGCCTCCCGGACTGGCTTTTGCTTTCTCTTACTTCACTCGTGGAACGTCTCCAGAAACAATATTCGTGGACACTTTTTAAAACTCATCACTGCCAAATCACTTCTTTTTTGTAAGTTCTTTATTTTGTGTTTTCCACTTTTGGAACATCTTGAAATCCCATGTTCCTTTTTCTGACCTCTAATGAGAAGTTCACATAATCACAGGACGCGTTCGCTTACAAGAAGCCTGGCATTGGACTCTGGATCTGTAATTTTACCAAATCCAGTTCTATTCACTAAATAAACCAACGTAATGGCGTCTCCAGAGTAAAGTAGACAACATATATGAGAAAGCCTTCTTTTGTGTATTCCATGGGAGCAGCCATCTTTTTAAAGTTTTTAGGGTGCCCTTTAAGCCATTCTTCCCCTATTGTTAAGCTGCTGATTGTTGTTGATTGGTCCACTCAGCCTTTGCATAGGTGAGACAATACAAGAAATTGATTTTGTTCTTCAGTTGCCAAAGCAACCATGTCATATATATTTGTATGTATATTTTAATTTATGTATGCCACCCTAATCCTAAATTGCCTAGGCCAGAAGACACCACTGGTCAATTGGTCCTTCTTGTGGTAGGCATTTGGTGGCGTTTTTTCCTTCAGCATGCTTAGTTAAACCAGTATGATGAAGTATTTTATCTAACTGCGAGGTTTAGTGAATATCTTCATGTTTATAAGTTCTCATTTGCAGTTTCTTGAAGGTTACAAAATAATTACCCCGCTAGGAGCTCTTAGCTTGTGTGGCTCCTTGGAATGTTGGCAACATGGAGGTCCAGGAGAAGTCTATCCATGGCCAAGAAACCACCTTCCGCTGCTCTCTCTGCCCCCGTCTGTTATTTTTTTGTCATATATTTGGGTTTGATCCTGTCCAGAAACTTTTTCTTTTGGATTTCCAAGAAGTACTATTGCCCCGAGGGGACTTAGAGATTTCTGCCTTGTCAAAGGCTAAAGACAGGGCAGCACAGAACGTTGAAGAGTTCCATTGGCAATGGACGTTAGCCATATAGTCGGTGGCCAAATTAAGTGTGTTATTCTCGGTCAAAAGTTCAATAAAATCTCTCAATTTAAAGAAAAACTTTTTTTGAACACTTCTTATATAGATTAAAAAAAAAGAATCATAAAGTACATTCTAATGCATCCCAGCAACTAAATTACCCTTTGATGGCAAAAATGTGTTGATATATATATCTTTCTACACTTTTAGGCGACTTGGTAATTTTGCTTTTAATAATTAAAGCGGTCAATTCTTTGTTACTTCCAATTACCATAGTTATGTAAAAAAAATATATATATAAAAAAAAATATTTTGGTCTGTTGCTATAGGAGTTTCATGATTTTGGGTAAGCGTGTTTCCCATAACAGTAATATTTCACTAGGGAGGCAGTAAATACACTTTAAAAAAAAAGCCAAAAATAATCAGGGAAAAGATCTTATATTTTTTGTACAAACACCAGGACGTGCAAACTCATTATAATTCCTGAAATATTTTTATGAACCTCAAATTGTGTAAAATTCCAAAAACATCAATGGATTTTTTATGGAATGATTAAAAATAAATTCCTATGTTGGAAATCGTCGTTATGGGGTTTTTTTTCGTTTCGTTAAAGACCGTAATTTTTTTTTTGGCTTCTCCGGGAGACTGATTAAAAAATATTCCGTGGAGCCCATATTTCATTTTAATTTTTTTCCCAGTGCTGGAGGGGAAGGTTTATATTTTGGAAATAAGAAGCTGAAAATTTTCCCTGGCACTCAGCGCCAGGAACTAACGAGGATTGACAAGTTGATATGAAATAGGTTTTAACTGTGTGAAAATTCTCCTGTGATAACAAGTTTTGGAACTCTTGCATGTTGTGAGTTCTCTCGGCCCTCCTGTTTCGTTAAAAAAAAAATTAAATGAAAAAAAAACCAACATGCCATTTCATTCCACTTGGCACTACTGTATGTTTTTCCTTTGCAAAGCAAAGCTGGGACCCATCTTGTTCCAAATTATTTGGAATATCTCTCTGGGGTACAAAACATTCCCACCAGAGTCTAATTCGCTTTTAATCACAATAAAATACAACTTGGAAGTTGTAACCCACCTTTAAAATGAGGATTTAACCTATAAATTTGAGATTTATGCCTATTTAAGGAGCCTTTTTGTCACGGCAAGTCTTCTCACTAAGGTTTGGGTTGTCTGTTGTGTCTTCTCTGCTTGTCTGACTTAACGTCTCGATAGCTATCCACTCATCCAACTTAAAAACCCATTCTTGGATTGAGTCGACTGCTCTTAAATTGGGCATTATGAGCCTTTCTAAAGCGGTTTGTTAAGTTGATGCCAAGTTGGCTTTAATGTCTGTCGGCCATTGTTGCCATGTTGGTGGCCGGGTCTGTAATTCAGCAGTCAAGTTGATTATGAAGCTGTATGTAAGTTTGATGTCCTCCTAAAGAGCCAAGTTAAGGTTAAGACTGGGACCCATTTTAAACCCAACTGCTGACTCAAGTCTGACTTCCTGACCCATATTTTTATAAACATTGTAATGTTGGCAGTTGAGTCAACCCAAAATGTGGCTTCTTTTACATTTGTTGCGCCTAATCAATAATTCTGCTACTTATGGATCAGTCTGTGAGACGCCTCACTAGATATGGAAACCTTTGGGACAAAAATGTGAGAACTACGTTAAATTCATTACATTACATTTATTCATATAGTGCTAGCAGACAAAAGGGGACAGTGCAGATATTTATCGAAGACAACTTAAAATTGACAATAACATTAAGACACGTGAATACATATTCATAGAGAAGGAGAATAAGGCCGATGGCTTTAACTAAGAAGAGAGCTAAACATTGAACTATGTCCAGTAAAAAGTTATTTTATTCACACTAGACTTAAAAAAAAAAGTATACTTATTGGCTACTTCCTTCTCTAGCCTCGCCGTCCCGTGTCCAAGGCGTTTTGCAAACACTCAGTAAGCCCCTCTCATTATCTGATACCCGTTGAATTATTTTCTGCCAAATACCAAGGCGAGAGCAAATCTGATACGGCACCTGTTTAGCAAGAAAGAGACCAAAACCACAGATTTCAACATAAATCTGTTCCTGTGTTATGAATTTCATAACCATTTTCCAGCTCCAAAACATGGTTGGTACAAAATACTCCTAAGCCGGAATCAAAATAAAACTTCCCCTCGACCCCCATATAACGTTTCATAGTGGACTTCCAAAACTACAAAAATTACAAAAATAACTCTAGGCTGATATGACGTTCAGTGTAATTATTTGTTTGACTAGACGGTCAAAAATCAATGTTGTTCAGTGAACAGTGAACTGTGGATACATTGTAATTATTATCAAACTCTGATATTAAAGGGTGAAAAAAGCTCAGAATCAGAAATCATACAAAACACGAAATGACACAAATTTGCACCTTAACGTCTACCATGGGCTAGCTTGGAGGGTCTAACTTTGTTGAATGCCTTCTAAGAGACCAAATGGAGACAGATAATGTTCTATATAAGGGATACATTGTAATAAAGAAAGACATTGGAAGATATTGTTCGTTGGAAGATATTGTTGAATAAAAAAAGTGCAATACCCATGTTTTGGCCAACGTGCATTTGGAAAGAATAATCGTATTATATTTAAAAATTCAATGGCTCCTCACCGATACGACGACATGAAACATTGAAGATCCAAGTGGGACACATGTATTAAAAACGTGGTGCCAGGTTTAAAAACCCAATTGCCCAACGGCGAAACAAGAAAGTCTTTTATAAGACAAGACTGTAACAGTAGGAACATTTATGGCACAGAAACCCGAATTGGCGTGTGAAACGTAGGCCCAACCCATACATCCCAAAGTTTGTTTTGGAATCCGACGTAACGTTAATGTTTCAGGTCGTAAAATCTTGCCAAAGAGAAAATAAGAAGGCGATTGTCACATTTTATTTTTCTTTATTCAATTTGCATTATTAATATTCTATTTATGTTTTTCCAGCTAGTCGAGAATGGCAACGCATCTGAAAGAAATAGCTCGGCGGGGGTGTAAATTAGCATATTGTTTCTTCCCAAAGAGACGGCGTTGGAAATTATTAGATTAATTACAATAAATGTAAGAAACGAGCGATTCTTTTCTGTTAAACAGCAACATTCCAAATGTGGAGTTTATGGGGTGTATGGAAGAACATTGAGTTCATGTTCAGAATCAAAGAGGTACATGTATTGTGGTGATGTAGGAAATGCCTCTCCTCGATTTATGGGGTTGGCTTTAGCCAGTTATGTGGTCTCCTCGGCTGGAAGCGAAATGGAATCCCCCCCACCATGCAATCTTCTTGTTTCCATCAGCTACTTCAAGTCACTCAACGCTAAATTACCAATCAAGTCAAATTAGCTCATATAACCTGCTCATATAAGTTGGACTGGGCTCAAAAACTCAACCGTCAACTTGATTTTTATTGAATAAACCATAATTTAGCTAAAAACAAGTTTGTGGTTGTAGAGTTGGATGGAGTAGACATCTACCATGGAGTATTGTGCAACCTCCATTGGCTCAGACTAATAATTTGTAAACATGGTCTACAAACCAAGATGTTTTTCATGGGTTTAAGACCTGAGGCGGAGGATCTGAAGACCACCCTGCAATGATGTATTTAGGCCTAGGCCAACGAGACTCAGGCCTTAGGCGGCAGAGCCCGACGCAGCTAAATGGGGGGAGGATCTCAATTACAAATGCTGGTTTAGTATGGAACTATTAACCTATGGCCATTGTTTTTAAGCAGAGGGACCTCTGAATTTACATTTAACCATTCCATGAAAATAAAGAAATTATCCAACGATATTTTAATACAAAATATTGAATGTAAGTGAATTTGTTTGATTCAGCGCCATGGAACAGATAACCCCCGACGGGTTCTTCAGTTACTTAATTTAGATTTTAACTTCATTTTCTGTATGTTTTGAGAAGACTTTCCGGCTTCACCTAAACTATTGCAAACACTCTGCGACTGTGTTCCTTGGATCTACTATCTAGACTAATAAAACATTTTGATACAAACAGTTTATATTCTGTAAGTCGTAAAAAATGGATGAATACATGAAAAAAAAAAAGAAGGCAGTGAAATATTGCCCAACATGAATTATAAATTTTGGAATGGCTTAAGTTGGCTTTTTTTTTACCCAAATATCAGGAGACAGCTTCCTGAGTGCTTCATTTCGGTAACAGGAACTGGATCGTGTCTCCTTGGCACCCTCCAGCCGAATATTTAGGGTATTATTAAATCAATACCACATCATATATAGAGCAGAATAAATAACTGTTACCTAATACTCTTTGCAGATTTACCAAAAATAAAAATATTGGCTCGTGTGATTCACGCGGAAGCCATGTATCCATTTCAAAGGAAAACACACGAACAGGGAACAAAATGTATCTCATATGGATTACCTGCTCATGAGAAAAAATAAAAAGAAGCTTTAGAATCAGATTCGGAATACACTGCATGTGTTTTTCAATTTTTTTTGCCTATTTTTTAACTTTGCTTCAAAGCACCCAAAACTCCTTTTTTTTTACAAGCACATTTTGTTTCAAATTTTGTGTAAAAATAAACATTCTACTTACATGTCGTTAATATAATACGGTTTACAAAAATTTAGGATTGACCTTTCAGAACAGAAAATGGTACAAAGCTAAGGGGGTACGTGTGAAATCGGAATTATTCGGAAGCCAATGGACTGGGGAACTCGTTAATAAACCTAAAGGATCCAGATCTGCTTAGATGTTCTTTGATGATCCACCTGTACCTGCTCCTTTCCTTATGCTTCCATCATCTTTGGTGCTCCTCCAGCCATCTCACTTCATCAGTAACGTTTCATTAACCCCTTAATGGCAAAGCCCGTACAGGCTCAAAATGCATTGTTTTCAATGGGTTTAGGGACCGCCCATTGTCCTTAAGGGGTTAAGTGATGATGGGTCTGCAAAAACAGAAGCCATTGTTAGTTAGTTTGTTGAGAGTTCCTCTTTAAGATATATATATGAAGTGTGGTCTTTCTCATTGCGAGCGACACCTTAAAGCTCCCGGTGAGCTGGGATGCTCCTTACCTTAAGAACCACAGATCTCCCTTTACATCAGGTGTCAAAAAAAACACGGGACGGCAATGATGAGAGCTGATAACTAAGGCCAGCTGGAAAGGAAAACTCTTTGCCTTCTCTTACTTTAATGACACATTGTAGCAAACTGTATCAAACTGCCAGTCAAATCATAAGACAGATGTTTCTTCTTCCCCCCTCTTTCAATAAGCATTTTATATACACAGCATTTTATCTTCGTAATGCTGCCTGCTATCCATATGACATATTCATATTATTTTAGCTGTTTTTGTTTAAACTACTGTGTTATTGTAATATGAATCAGTTCAGAAAGTTAATTTGACTTCTTCTCATGTGGGACGCAGAAGAGAATAAACACAGAGATATAAAGGAACGAGGAACAGATAGGGCGAGTAGGATGTCCATGCGGTGTGCTGGACCCTCACCCAACGCCCGGCTCCATCTGTTTCCACTTAACTTGTATTCTCTTTTGTTTTTTAGATATGGAACACGTGTGTTACTGTATGTGAATCACACGCAGAAGTGCCACAGAGCCAGACACACATACGTGTATCTTGGTTACAATAAAATAATTAGACTGCCATTAATTAGCAGACCTTTAACAACCCATGCCAAATATTCAAGTGGAGCTGCACGTTAATGGTGGCAACCAATTGGTTCTAATAATGTAGGTTTACTCAGAGGGTGTTAGATAAGTGGAACTGAAAGAAATTTCAGTTCGAAGAAAAAATATTTAGTACCATGAAATGTCGAAAGTTGTCAACAAATGCCAAAAATGCTTTTTCTAACTCTTCATTGGGACTACACAAATGTTTTATTATTATTTGTTTCAAATTGCATTTATTTGATTGTTTGACTTTTTAATCATGAGTAGACAAACCCTAAACCCTTACTTTGATTCTACTGATTCAGCAGTGGCTTTCTCCACAGAAGTCCCAGAGAAGATCACCAGCAGAAGTTTAGAAGTTTACGATACACAAGGTCCCTTCGGAGCTTCGAGAAGAGCTTCTGCGGTCGTGAAAGCTTAGTTGACTTTTCGTGGACATTGGGCCACTAAAATGTGTTGCAAACTTTTTTTTTGGATCTTCATCCTACTGAATAAGTTTGCATTCTACATGTATGTAACATTCAACCTGGTGTCACGTATGAAATGGGTGTAATGGTTTCATGGACAAGTAGAACATCTGCATTAACCAAGGGAAACTCTGGATCTCGACGGTCAAGTTTCTGGACAGATGGAGACGCGTTTCTTTGGCTGATCTCGAGAAGATCTCACAAAAAGGTTCCCTTTAACCCTTTGAAAGCCAGGAATATCGACGGCTTTCTGGAATCGAAAAAGTTTTATCCATTTGGCCTAAACCGAGGGTCCGTCCCTTTCTGTTTGCAGGTCCCAAACGTCACACTCGATGAGAGCGCCCTGTCAGCCAAGCCTATAAAACATCCTACCAAGGTTTTAATGTTCTCCCAAAGACACAGCGGAGACAATAAAGAGGCTCATCTGGATGATCATAAACTCGACTGCGTTAGGATCGGATTGCCGATGCTGAAGGATGCTACTCGCAGTTTAGTTTTTGTGTCGCAATACAAGTGGATGCCTGCAAATCAGGGGGGATTATTAATGTATTTATTTTTATTTCTCTACTTATTTATTAGGAATCCTAAACAAAAGAGGAACGACTACTGAACTGAACAAGCGTCTTCTTAATTTTATTGGAAGTTTACGGACTGTCAATAATCTCAAGACCAAGGCCAAACAGGGAGTAAAGGTCCATTTTGTTTAGACGGGTTAGAGGTTTACTTTACTGAGAGGGTGGTAGATAAGGGGAACAGCCTCCCAGCAGAAGTAGTAGAGGGTAATACAGTGAGAGTATTAAACATGCATGGGATAGACAGACGGCTCCTGAATCAAAGACGAGACCAACGACTGATTAAGGTTTGAGTCTTTACAGCAGGAGAAACGGGCGACTAGACGGGGGCCGAACGGGCCTGATCTGCCACAAGTTCATTGTTCCTTTTTCCAGTGTGTCTACAAAAACCATAGACATATTTTGAAAACGTATAGAATCATAGATTCAGTTCCTAATCTCGGGTCAATAATGCTGATTTTGCAATAATAATACGATCCCCTTCTTGGTCTCTTTTGCACATAAACACTGCGATTTTTCCCTTGTTGGATGTCCAACCGAAGTCGGAACTCCACCAACTGCCTCAAAACTCTAAAACGGAATCCAACACTTCCCTGCTGGCTTCGTCGAGTGGCCGGCGGTCGAGGAGGATAATTGTGGCTTTTCGGTATAAGGAAAACAGAACGTTATTGAGGGTATAGAACCTGAAGCAGCAGAAAGTGCTGGAACAGAACAAAAGGTGATTAAGCAGGCATTGGGTTGAGTTATAGATTTTTAAGGTCTAGTTGACTATTATGTGTTTTTTGAAAGCCGCCTCGGATTCTCGACATACGAAAGGGAGACGTTATACTTTAGATTGCCTCCTTATGTACTCATATGTATCAATATCTCTTAAGGGGTTAATATTTTGTCCGCAGCACAATGGGGCAAGTTCAGAAGATCTACCCTACCCTCGTTCCGTCTTTGTAAAAAAAAATGCTATACAAGCAGAAACAAAGTAATTCCCCCAAAACTTCAGAGCAAAGAATTCTCAAAACCTAATAAACGATTTGAGGTTTACGAGAAAACCAAAATTTGTTCAAAATCTGAGTTTCCAGCTAGAACAATTGAAAGGTTCAGAGCCTATTTGAAAGATCTGCTAAGGTCAAGCCTCGCCATTGGCAGCATTTACGTATCGAGGGATCGTGCCCATTCGAATCGGGTTACACCCAACTACGCCAATCTGTCTCAGTGACCATACTGCGTTAAAGAGGCGAGTGGAAAACACCGTCTGCAAATGATTTCGCTTTAGCATAATAAACACTACATTCCAAGACTGGAAAGGCATTGCTTTCTTTGAGAGATAGCCCTTTGAGTAAGTAGATGGTATTTTCCATCAGAAAAACACAATAAAACACAAAAAACGCTAAAATGTGAATCACACACACGCCCTAGCGTGAAACAATGTAACAGAGAGGAGACGCGATAGAAACATTTCAATACATAAAGAGATTTAACAAAGGAGGAGAACGAGAACAAGAGGTCGTAATCTAAAGCTAGAGGTTCAGAGGTTAAGATGGAATGTAAGGAAGTTTTACTGAGAGGGTAGTAGATAAGTGGAACAGCCTCCCAGCAGAAGTGGTAGAGGGTAATACAGTGAGGGTATTAAACACGCATGCGATAGACATACGGCTCCTGAATCTAAGACGAGACCAACGACTGATTAAGGTTTGGGTCTAAATCACAAAATTTGGTGGTAAAAAGGGCAGCTTTGCTAAACATTAACTATATGTGACGGTGATCGTGTGGATGGCAGCATAGGGGCTGCTCCTGAGCAAGAAGAAGGATTGAGCTTGCATAGAACGTTATCTAATGATCGTCTTGTGAACTTATGAAAGATCTTTCTCCTTAAATGTTTCATTCAACACCAGGATCCAGCTTTTTATCTGAACCGCACCATGCGCGACATTCCAGGCAGACATAGCGTTGCAGCGTGATCATGTGTGACGTCACAGCTTTTTGCTAATACGTTTGGATAACATTCACCCTGTTGACCCACTTGGTTAAGATAACGGTTATGGCTCGGGTTAATAGTTTATGTATATTACACCGTATCATCTGTCATTCAGAAAGAAAGTTATGTCTTGTTGTCATGGTTACCCTCGCTGTACGGGGTAGGTAGGGCTTTCAAACACAGATAAAACAAATCTTGCCCAATGAAAACCGACGACCCTTTGAACACGGACTCCAGCTACAAGAGGCATGTAAGTTAATGATTTATAGCGCACATATTTCACCTATACATTGTGCTGCCTGCTCTGGTGGAGAATGTATAGGTGAAATGATTTTTTTCAATTCTTATTTCTATGCCATGAGGTCCTTAATGCTTTAATAAAAAAAGTCAAATATGGCTGCCAGGTGGACTTCTTGGCCTCGTACGTCTATTCACAATCCACACAAACGGATGGCCCTGACTGCATCTCGAGCGAAACACTTTGCAATGCAGTCCATAGCTCCTTAAGCTCTAAAGGGTTAATGAATAATTTCAATGGCGTATATTATCTGTGTATTGTAGGATTTCAGGATATCAACCTTCTCGCGGCCTAAGGACACCATTTACAGCCCTATAAATTGGGTGGCGTTTCCTGTCCTTAAGGTTTATTGATTATCTGTAGGTTTCCACGGCACGGGCTGTAAAAACAGAACTTTTATCCTTTCTGCAGGATCATAAAGAAACGTTAATTTCCTTTCTACGGTCAGGACAGGACTGTACATTACCCGACTCATCTGTTTTATGACATAGCTGACGATGGTGAACTGCGATAAGACCAGAGGTGGAGGTTATGAAAAAAAGGGTGAGATAAAAGAACATTCCGAATTTCACCCCACACTTCAAAGAACAAGATATTCAATAGGTGTAATATAAATTGCTGAACAAAGTATCTGCGAACGTCCTTTTTTATTCCCCCATTGCCTATGGATTATGCAGAACAGTTTAGTTATTCTTGCAGATATAAAGTATATAACCTTGTATAATGCACGGTAATATCAGGGGATTGTCTTCCACTTGAACGTAAAAATTAACCTGAGGAGAATAAAACCTTCCCCATTTTTATAATATGCCATCTGGTCCGAAAGTGAACAACCTCCGTTGTTCACCAAAATTCTGCTTGGACTTTTTTTAAATAAAGGGCGAGTGCATGCAAGGTCGAAGTCATTTGCGCCAGCCAAGTTAAACTCAATAACAACCCACATTTACATTTACAAACTATACATTCAAAAGGTAAGAGGTATAAAACACATAGAAAAGCATAGGACACACTTATACTTCTTTCTCCTCGCTCGAACACATCTGCTGGAAGGATAATTGCTGCGGATGGGGAAAGGGGTAAATACAGAATCCCCCCATGGAGTTACAAGGGGATTTATTGTTGGGATTTTTTCTCTCTCTATCATTTGGTCCAAGAAGCTTCACAGCTGGGACCAGCATTTTCTTTTTTTTATATAAAGCAGGTAGCTTTTCACTCGAGCTTTCATTAGGTCCCTTTTTCTTGACTGCCCCCCCCCTCTCAAAGAATAGTCTGGCAACAGGTCAAAAATATTTTGGATGTGAAGAAAGACAGCAAATCATCGTGCATTTCATAGGGTGTGTGAACTACCCAGCAGCCTGATTAATCTGGCATGCGTGGACGGAACAGCCGTATTTCATTTCTGAGCGGCGTCCGCGTTAGTTGGAAGGTGTTTGGCTGACAGTCGGGGCTTGGAACGCAGCGTTAGAAACCAAGACGTGTCCCTTGAATCGAGAATGTTAATGGAAAGCTGGTGGAATCCGATCGTCCATTTTGGACATGCCTTCCTAATTACTCTGCCTTCTGGAAGGGCTGTATAGTTCGAAGCCACTCTTTGGATTACCCCATAGTCTATGTGAATATCCACATTCTCTGACCTTATGTTCTCTTACCCCCCCTCTCCAATAATTCCTTATTTTTACCTTTTTCAGCAAATTAAAACGTGTGGTAGCCTCACAGCAGGATTTTGTTGCCGTAAACTGTTAAAATATTAAAAATCTTGATAGAAATATATAAAATCCAAAATAATCCAAAAATAAGATCCAAGTTGTCTGAAAACTCACGTCTTCTCATGAAACTCTCAAAATTTAGCAACAAAACAATATCACCCTAGAAACATAGGTAATTAAATAATAGCCCATGTTCCCTTCCTGTACGTGGTGGGTTGAGGGTAATGCATTAAGCCATGGTGGAAAAGTCTTCAAATATGCCCCGTCACCCCATTCCCTGTTCAGTTTTTGTACAAATAGCCTATAGGGTGCCACTGACCCCATTCCTGGTGGGACGGGGGTGTTGTTAAATTGAAATTTAAAAACCCTTGGGGCCATCTATGTTGTGATGCTTTGATACATAAGGGTGATATAGTAGGCCTATGCCACCATTTTGTATCTGTCTTGGTTTAAAGACATTGTCATCACCCACCAGAACAATGGCCACACTTTTTTCCACCTGTGTTTTCCCTTCTGATTATGATTGAGATGGAGGAACTTTGTAGTTCTAATGTTCAGAATACCGCTGTGTCGGTGAGTGAGTGTCCTCACTCCTGCTCTGATACAGATGGGTCCCATGAAATCCATCAGGGTCTTGTCTTCAGAATCCCAAAGGAGGGGACTCAGCATGAAGACCAAACCCTCTACTGACAAAGCTGGAGAGCAAACCGGCATGCAGACAACACACAGCGTTATTAAAACTGTTTTTGATGTCTGGGTGCCCATATGGCGCCGGAGAAGAGTGCCTTCCATCCACTGGGATAATGCCCATCACATTCTTCTAGGATATTTCTATCTCACGCCAGGAAATCACAACTTGAGTCTAATTAGACCAGACACGTCTTAATGGCAGAAGTTGAATTTTTCATGGTGTAGGCGACAGAGATCTTTTAATTGACAATTTCCAGATGTTAACATACCCGCCTGCCCTTCTTGCATAAGACTACAATTCTTTTCCAGCCACCGACTCCATCCAAAGCATGGCTTCTGTACCATTTCCAGCAGTTATACGGTTAAGAACAGCTGCAAATTCCGTATGTAGGGTTTGGGCAAATGCCACGGTGGACCAGCTGTTCCAAACTGCCGTCATTCTCACTCATAAAGGTTATGGGACTTGCAGTACCAATGCAGGGGAAAACTATCGAAGCATAGGGGCATCTGATCCATTAGCGAGTACTTAGTCCATAGGATAGGCAATAAAGCTGGGGAATGTTGGTCTCAAACATTGACTGGGGTGATATATTACCCAATGGACCACTACAGAGCTTGGGGACCATAGGCCACTAGATAGCTTGGTATTAATGTAGATCAGTGTACATGAACACATCCAGTTTTTGGAACCACCCAAGGTTCATTTGGTTTTCCATCTGCGTGGGCCCTGGCTCTGCTGCAGTAGATAGTCCCCGTGGGCATGATTTACTAAACCATGAGTTACTTTGGCCTAAGACAATTCATCTCACTGACTTCCACTATAGAGGATCAGCGCTGGCACGGACCAAGAGTTTTCTGTTCTAATATATGGTTAATATTATAAGATTTACCAATCCTTCCATTTTCTTCATAAAGAATCAGGCCAATGCAGCGAAAAGGAGTTAATATGAAGTAGAACTCACGACTATATGATTTAAACCGAAGCAGGATTCCGCTTGGCAGACATTTTGCTGATTGATTTGGTTAATTATGATATCACAGACAGCGTTTAGTTTAACATCTGTTGTTCATTTTTTAATAAGCTATCCATTATGTCAATCTGCCGCTGCCGCGCAGGGTGCTACCTTTCAAGCTCTGACATCGGATTCAGCCGTTTCTATTCACTGGCCCGTAGAAGACAAATCATTGCAATAAGTACGGTTATGGTAATTATCATCTCTGTTCGAAAATTGTTAGGTTTTAGTTTATTCTCGCGGGTCTTGGCGCAATAACTACATCCAAAAAAAAAAATTACACGAATGTAGAAAATTAAGGGTGAAAAAATGCAACACAGAGACTTCTGCTAATTCTCTTCCATCTATGGGGTTGAAAACAGCTAAAATTTGGGATATCCAAATTACTTAACCCCTTATGGACAATGGGCGGTCCCATTGAAAACAGTGCATTTGGAGCCTGTACATGTACGGGCTTTGTCATTAAGGGGTTAACTAAGTCACTATTCACATTCACCTTGAACTACAAATCCTAATGCAGATATTTAATGAACCTATAGATGTCTCCATGCTAACCGCCGCTTACTACTCCTATCCATGTGTTAACGGGACCCTCCTATGTCCCCCCAAGCAATGAGCGCATGTGAAAGCGCTCCTATATGTATTCCTTTTCCCTACAAAATAAATGAAAAAAAACCACTCACTTTAGAGAGAAGCTGCAGCTCCAGGGCTGCATTTCCTCGACTCCTCTATGGTTCAATAATTCACGCTTCTGATTGGTTGTTTGAAGTAGAAAATCCCTAAAGTGATATATAATGGTTCTCTAGTGTCCCTTTACGTAAAGAAAGCCCCCCCCAAACAGAGGTTGTTAATATTTTATCAAGAGAAATAAGTAAATTGAGGCATCTACAGGAGTTACAACTGAACATATCTTACCCCTCTTGGGGTATTCTCAATTACCCCAATTATTTAGCTTTGTTTTAACATTTGGGGGGTTTGTATTAACCCTTTGAGTTTTTCTTGACATTGTTGAGTGGAGCTCCCTTTGTTTGAATGGCGACCCAAGGTGACGAAGCTTCCAGTGAGATTCTTATTGGACTCGAAGATGTCGAGAAAGAACTAAGTGCCCAAAAAACTGGGATTTCCTTTGGCTCAAATCTATTCCTACCGATTAGAACCAAAAGTATCTCAAAAGAGGTGGGTGCCGGGTGGCATCCCTGGTCTGTCTGGGACACAGAGAATATTTTGAGAATCGTTTGAGATATAAAAATCTATTTCTGTAGGAAAACGGTGACACAATTGTAACAGTGTTTCCAGAAACATATCCTGTAAGCAGAGTACGCTTTACATCCAAGACTAATTTCCTCCTGGTAAAAAAAAGAATCCAGGATATGTTAAAGCAGATTTTTTTTTAAAGATCTCTTTCTCTTCATCTCTTTTAGAAAGTTAATATTTTCTGCAGCTCTTTCTGGTGGACATGAGAAATGCTTTAGGGCATTTTTTTTGGATTGTGATCAAAAGCCTTAGAAGTCCCTAAAACCCAACTACGGTATAGAACGGAATATTTCAGAATCAGCTTGTACTTTATATTAAAAATAAAACCGTGTACAAGCTGCTGTATGAAGTTATGAGGCTTATTCACAAAGCCTCCGTTTGTTACGAACCCAAGACCTGTTGCCAGTTGACTCTTTTTCCATGTCGGTCCAATAACTGGTATCACATTTAACTTGTCCTTATTTTCTAGTCCCCCCCACCCCAATTTGTCCCCATTTTCTCATTGGCTAATATGGCAATATCCAATCAAGTTGCAGGAGCTGACTGTGGTTGGCATTTTATAATAGAGAGTCGATGGAGCGAAGGAGTAGCAGAGACATGGAGACATTGACTGAGAGCGTGTGAGAGAACGAGTGAGAGTGAGAGAGAGAGAGCACGTAGAGCGTGTAAGAGAACGAGTGAGAAAGAGAGAGCACGTAGATCGTGTAAGAGAACGAGTGAGAAAGAGAGAGCACGTAGAGCGTGTAAGAGAACGAGTGAGAAAGAGAGAGCACGTAGAGCGTGTGAGAGAACGAGTGAGAGTGAGAGAGCACGTAGAGCGTGTAAGAGAACGAGTGAGAGAGAGAGCACGTAGGACGTGTAAGAGAACAAAAGAGAGAGCACGTAGAGCGTGTAAGAGAACGAGTGAGAGAGAGAGCAACGTGAGCGTGTAGAGAATCCGAGTGAGAAGACGCAGGCATGAGAGGCGTGTGAGAGAACGACGTGAGAAAAGAGGAGCAGTAAGAGCGGTGGTCGAGAGAACGGTGAGAAAGATGGAGCACGTAGAGCGTGTGAAGAGAACGAGTGGAAAGAGAGACACGTAGAGTGTGTGTGAGATAACGATGGGAGAGAGTGAGCACGGTGAGCGTGTGAAGAGAACGAGTGAGAAATGAGAGAGCACGTAGAGCGTGTGAGATGAACGAGTGAGAAAGAGAGACACGTAGGACCGTGTAAGAGAATGAGTGAGAAAAGAGGAGAGCACGTAGACGCGTGTAAGAGAAGATGGAGAGGAGAGCACGTAGGCGTGTAGAGATAGTGAGAAAGAGAGAGCATGTAGAGCATTGTGAGAGAACGAAGTGAGAAAGAGAGAGGCACGTAGAGCGTGTAAGAGAACGAGTGAGAAAGAGAGAGCACGTAGGACGTGTAAGAGAATGAGTGAGAAAGAGAGAGCATGTGGGAGTGAAAAAAATCCAACAAAATGCAGCTGAAAATTCTGTATTCTCTGCTTTGTTTTCGTTTGTTTTGTTGAGTTGCTTCTTCGTTTTTAGACTTTTTCACAAATTGACGAAATTGGCAAATTTTGGTTAAATTTAAAATTCATACAAATCCGAATGTCACAAGTCTAGTGAGCAAACCCACCACTTTATATTTTTTTTATATTTTTATTAGCGGTGCCTCAACGTCTCTTTGAGTCACTGGTTACGTTGGTGTCTGGCTGAAGGTAATTAATCCTGGAAGGAACCTGGGTCAACTTTTAATGCATTGGCTCCAAAGACTCGCGGAAACTTCTAAAATCTTCTCCGTCCTTTGTCCTGTTTTATTTAAAGAAAAAAAAAACTCACAGTGGTTTGGGTGGAAACTCTTGTTTTTTCTGGCAGGAATGTTGAGATCTGTCATGAAAATTCACTTTTTTTCATTGTTTTCTGTCTAAATTATGCAGTATATTTTATTGAGTACATTTCCTTCTGATTTACTGCCGCGATCACAAGAAATAGAAAGTCCATTTTTACACTCAGCTGCACCATTAATACCAAAAGTAGGAAAATAAGACGTAAAAGCGTAAAAAAAAGAGTCTACTGCTAATTTTTTCATGTTTTTTATCATTTTTTTATGACCAGTAAAATTTTGTTGGTGGAAAATCCTGAGGAAGGATAAAATTGCCTTTCTAAAAATGTTTTAATATTAGAAGGAAAATGACTCCTAGACTATATTTGTATTTAAATGCATTTTTTATAGATAAAGGAATACATCCTGCAGCCAATGCCTCGCAAGCCGTCCAATATTATTCACAAAAAGTCACGTCATGCGTGTCTGCTTTGGAACATTTTGAAGTGCCAGCTTTTGCTTTGATGAAACCCGTGTCAGTACCACGGAGAGCCGCCAAACATGCCTGCTGAATTTGGAGGGGTGCTTCAGCGG
>VKOC01004636.1:0-51718 GCA_009364415.1 Spea multiplicata
CATATATGACCCCACGGCCCTTCTATTCATTGGGATGGGGGGACTAACTTGACATAAATCAAGAGAGTCATGAATCCCATTAAGTGTCTCTACTTCTCCTTTATTTCAGGGTAGTTTTAAAACACATTTTTAAAAACACACAGGTAATACCTACTCCCCTACCCCTAAATCCCCTGGTTAGGAGGAAATCAGGTGATATGATGTACAAAGAAGGCAGACAGTAAAATTATTAAAATGGCATTGGATCGTTTATTGACTTGAATTGTCCCTAATGACTTCATATAAATTTGTACAGAGCGGGAAATATTTAAATAGACCAGTATTGTGGGATTTAAGAGAGATCTCGCTTAAACAACGGGCATATTAGTGAATAACTAAGCAGTTCACTTCCAATGCGTTGTAGTTGTGATATTATATTTTAGAATATATAGATTCTCAGCAAAAATATACTTAGCAGAGGTTTGTAAGTGTTTTTTACCAGCTGTCTAACTAAATTGAAAGCCTGTGCCCTCTTGTCAGTCTTGGAAAATCTCACAGATATTAAAATGCAAAGGTCACATAAAACAATATCAACAGAATGCAACAATAATCCACCAACTTTATTTTCTCTGCCAGAACAGCAAAAGCTTAAATAGTATTTTTCTTCCAAAAGGACCCAATTGTGTTATCTTTGCATTTATAATTCTTTAAGTAAATAGTACCTACAAATATATGGTATATAATATATATATATTTAAATATAGTAACATATAATGCAATTAAAGGGAGATGTATGTAGGGATTGCTTTCTAAAAACAGAATGCTGTTTTGGATTTTTAAGCTTTCCTGCTCCTCTTTCAACTGAAACCTGGCAACACACATGATTAATGTCACTTTGCATAGTGCATACAATATGCTAAAAAATTATTAACTGTGCCTTTGATAGCCACCTATTCCTGGAATAATATGGATCAGGGGATGTCAGCGCACATACAACAGCAAATGCTTGTAAATGAGATTTCTAATAGTAGAAGGTTATATTAAAAAAAAACATACCATGCATTCCAATATAGTTTTTAAGATGCACTAAAGAAAGTTGCACTAGTACACATTGTAAACTATACTGGAGTTCTCATATATATTTCTTCCATGCTATTATCTAGATTATATTTGCTAGACCAGCAACACCATTATTATGTGCCTGCTCCTGGATAATCATTGCTTATTAAGACACATTCAGTGTGGACCACCACAAACGTCTAAACCACAAAACCACTGACTTAAATATAAATCATTAGAATATTATTTCTGGTATTTTACTAAAAATAAGAATTAAATTATTCAGATGCTTAAACATTTATGTTCATTTATCATTAATTTAGACAGAGTATCCTAATTTCTAAATATTTAAGATCATCACTGATTCACTTAGAGTAAGATTAATATAACCTTTTGTTTATAATACTTTTGTACATATATTACCTTGCAGAATCAATTTAAGATCAAATTCATAGTGTAACTGAGCTCTATATATTTTGTTAGTGCTTTTGCTACGCTACTAAAGGCTTTTTTTATTTTTGCTTTGGTCCCTGTGAGTGTCCTTTTATCTTGTAGGTGGAGCACCATGTCATTCATATTGAAACTGTTCCGACCTATCTTTCATCCACACTGGCATTACTTTTAGCTCTATGGTAGCTTACATTTTTCTTTATTTTATATTTCCTTTTTTAATTTCCACTTGCATTACTTTACTTTGAAAATGTTTTATATTCTTTTTGAATAAAAACATGTAATGATTTATTTTTTTATATAAACAAAGAAAAAAAAATACAGCAATGGATTAAACCATATTATGTCTTTCCTTTGTATCATACCTTGTTTTTGTGTGCATCTGTGTGTGTTTTTGTATATGTAGATGTATGTGTGTGTGTGTGTGTATTCACTCCAATAACTAATAAATACCTGCACTGATTTGCATGCAGTAAAATGCATTGGCGTCCACTTAAATTAATTTTAGTATGTATTTAACATAAAAATAGGGCTGGAATGGAACTTAAAGTATATTTGCCATAATGCCTTTTTCTTTCTTAACAGTCCTAACAGTGATATTTTTTTAAGTCTGACTTTGCTGATGACCTTTCTCTACTGTTTTTCATTCTTATGAAATATTTACACCTTTATATCTTCCTATCTCGCTTAGTACCATCTCATTGCACACCTTTCAGTGCTCAACATTTTACACACACATCAAACCGGATTAGACAGGTCATTTTCCATTTAGCTATAGAAATAAACAATTAATTGCATTACCTTAAAATTCTCTTATAAATATGTCTTCTACACAGAATGAATATCCCACCTCCTTGTTCAACCTTCATTCGTAGATCTAACATGATTAAGAGAAAAAAGCAACAACAAATATACATAACATGAGTTGCATTAGCAATCAAAGGGAAGACATTTTCTGCAAAAGTATTATGTAGCTGTCCTGACTCCAAGGGATAGTGTCTGTGAGACTAGGGGACTTGTATGGGCTAATATGGCCAAATGGTGTGACCGTGACATGGATCCAAGGGTTTGTAATGGGTAGTTTGGTAAAGGCCCCTCCTGTGCAACAGTTAAAGGTATATCCTCCAGTCTAAAGGCTGATCTGCAATAGCATAAACAACCTGGCTGAGGAACAGTGGATGGACATAAAGTTTGGGGCACTTCATGAAGCAACCTTATTATGTGTGTTTTAGGACAAATTATGTCTGATGTTAGAGCCTGTAGGGACTGGTCAAAGGGGTCAAAGGGACTAATTTGTTATGCACAGAATAAGTCGGTAATGTAAGTAATCCCAACCCAGGACTCAAAGTATCTCTGCTCCACATCTAATCATTTGGTGGGAGACAGCCATAGAACATTACTTACTAGCTACATCTAAATTACAGTGGTAAGCAGCATACTCATGCTTGGAGAGTAAAACCAACCAGCAACATATGGAACTGATATAAACATTGAATGCATGAACACTTAATGTTCAACTTGTGAAACTTTATTCCCAATGGGGGTAGGAACAGCAGCTCAGGAGACCCCTGCCTTGTAGAGCTCAATATACAGGAGACTGGATGGTGGGGAGAAGATGTCTCAAAGTCTGATCAGGGTCAAATTGTTTACAGAGGCACAGCCCACAGTGATGTCCAAGTAGTGGTATGAGCATAGTGGGGGAGGGCAACTCCGAGTTCTCCTGGTTTTAGCAAGGCCCCTATGTTCTAGGGGTACAGAATAGAGGTAGGTAGTCTACAACATCCAGATGGGGTGTGCACAGGTCAAAATTCTCGATTCTCTGATCCTTTGTTAAAACTTTGCTTTTTTACTTTTAAGTAGCTGTGACATGCACTGAACTTTGCTCAGCATACCAACATTTTACCAAAATGGTACTAGCTAAAATAAAAGCAGGAGGAGGGCGTGGTCTGACCTCTGAGGAAGATGGCTGCTTAGGCTTTGAGCTCCGCTATTCCTCTCCGCCTAAACCAGCTTTCAGTGTTCTCTTTTTGATTTTTTTCTGCTATGGGGAAGCACAATCGGCTCCCCGGGACTCCCCGGTCCCAACCTCCGAGAGACAAGGCTGCACTTACCTCGGTTCGGAGGTTTTTCCAGGGCTCTGCTGATCCCGAATCCGGAGACCCACATGCCAAGATGGCGCCTTCTCCCGCCAGTTCCCACGAGGACTGTGTGGACGACAACATTTCGGAGGCCTCTCATCCCGACGATCCAGCTCTGCGGCAGGTCCTGAAACTTTTGCCTACGAAAGAGGAAATGATACCGCTCATTGAACGGGCTACTCAGGGCATACGGGACACACTCTCCGAAATTCGTTCGGATGTCCGTCAACTGGGCGACCGTGTGGCAGCCACAGAGGAGGACACTTCTCGTATTATGGGTACGGTTGATTTGTTGTCGAAGCGAACGTCGTCCCATGCCGACCTTATCAGAATGCTCTCCCGGCGCTTGGAGGACCTGGATAATAGAGGCCGCAGGAACAACCTCCGGATCCGGGGGATTCCGGAGTCTGTCCCCCCGGAGGACATTGCTTCTACTCTCCAAACATTGTTTAATGAGATTCTACAAAGGCCGCCTGACGCGGTGGTTAAATTGGATAGAGCTCATCGGGCCCTCAGACCGCGAGGTGACCCTGGCGGCCCTCCGCGTGACATCATTTGCAGGTTACACGATTACCCACTCAAGGAACAGATCATCCGTAAATGCCGTTTTGCTTCCTCCATTAAGTGGCAGGACTCGCCTGTATCCGTCTATCCGGACTTGTCTCCGATCACGCTACATACTCGCCGGGTCCTGAAACCGGTTACTGCAGCTCTACGGGAGGCCTCCATCCCCTACCAATGGGGCTTCCCATTTGCGCTAATAGTGCGCAGGGACTCTGGCAACTACATCATCCGTCAGGCTGCTGATGTTCCTTCGTTTCTGGAGTCGCTGGGACTGCCTAAGATCTCCGTCCCCGACTGGGAAGACTCCTTCGAGCCTCCTCCTCCTCTCCGGGATTCATCGGCTGAATGGTCTCCTCGACCCCGGCGCCGCAAACGCCAGAAGACGCCTCCGTAGTAACTATGCAATATACTTACCTCTTTTTTCTTCGTCGCTTTATGATTTTTCGCTGTCGTCGTTTTGCGGACCTTTTTCTTTTTTCGGGAGTCTCTGAGGCACCTGCTTGTTGCCTAATGTTGATGCTGTGCCGCTCGGAACCTCGTCCATCCACCTCACTAGGGCGACTCGGCTGATCCTCCTATGCACATGTCGTTCACCTCGTCTCATCTGCCTGTCCGTGGCTCCCCCTCGACCATTCTGCGGACCCCATCTGGCTGCGGCATCGATGCCTTGGGACTTGCTTCTTGGGACATTGCGATGCTATTGCATATCCTTTATTGAACTACTGTCCTGGGTATTTATGTGTGCTATGGTATATTGTCTGGCCCGCTCCGTCGTGCCTCATATAATTGTGATTGTTACCTATTCATTTGATACCTGTGCGGGTGCCCGTGCTCCTTTTCTTCGCTTAGCCCAGGGGCTAAGCAGCTCGCAGGTCTTCCACATTTTCTACACTGTCGCCTTCGGGCGCTCCGTGTACACGACTCTTTTACACTTACACTTACACCTTATGACGACACCCCCCCCCCTTTTTGTTACACGCACACACACTGCATTGTTCAATTGCCCTTGTACGTTTTGGCGTCCCTGGCGCTATGTTTATTGTCCTGCAGTGTCTCTCTGTTACTGTTCCCCTAGACACTGATTGACACTGATTGCCAATTTCTTGCTTTAAGTTACCATATGGCGGAGAGGTGGCGGGCTCGTGCCTGGGCCTTTCTGTTCTTACTCACCAATATGTCTTATGTATGCTGTACTGTCTTACCGGATCTCCCCCACCAGAGCCCACCCTCCTGTCCTTCTAGGATGGGTTGTGGTTTTTTGACCGTTCGGCTGGTCCATTGGCTCACTATTGGATGCTTCGGCATCGGGCTGCTGTTTTGCCCTGTTATGTTCTTTTATGCATTTTGTTTTTTCCTTTGGTTTTTATGTTTTTTGGCGAGATTTCTGTCCGGTGGAGTGTATGATGTCTATTGCTGCGCTGTCTGTAGTATTGCCCATGGCCGTTGATTCACTTCGTATCACTTCCCTTAATGTTAGGGGTTTAAATAAACCACAGCAGCGCTCCAAACTGCTATATCTGTTACGATCATTGAAAACCCATGTTGCCTTTATTCAAGAAACCCATTTTCTGAGCACTAAGCAACCTAAATTGTCCAACCACCTCTACAATACTGCCTATTTTGCAAGCTCTCCCTCAACTAAGACCAAGGGGGTGGCGATACTGATTCATAAGACGGTCCCCTTTCACTGTTCTGATGTTTACAGGGACCCGGAGGGCAGATATTTGTTCCTGAAGGGGTTCCTAGGTACACACAAAATTACCTTTGCTAATGTATACGCCCCTAATAAGGACCAGGCCCCCTTTTTGGCGAAAGTTCTCTCTCAATTGGCCCCTTACCAGGAAGGCATCACTGTCTTCGGGGGGGACCTGAATATGGTCATGGATCCCAGATTGGATTGTTCCGCTGGTACATCCCACATACCTTACGCTAAAATTAAAAGGGTAAAGCGCTCACTACTATTTAACCAATTGGCAGACTCCTGGAGGTCTCAAAACCCTACTGCACGTGACTATACGTTTTATTCCCCGCCTCACAATAGGTACTCGCGGATTGACGCACTCTACTTGTCACATCATCACCTCTCGTATTTACATTCCGCTTCTATTGGCACCTGCACTCTAGGGGATCACTCTCCTGTGCATTTGGTGTTACGCTTACCGCCCTCTCCCCCCAAACATTTTAATTGGCGTCTTAATGAAAATTTACTCAGTAATCCGCAGTATGTCGCAGACTTCACTAGCCACTTAACTCAGTTTTTTCGCGAAAATACTGTGGATGATACTCCGGTTCATACGCTTTGGGAGGCCCATAAGGCCGTCATAAGGGGTCGCTTCATCCAGCTGGGTGCCAGGTTGAAACGTGCTAGCCAGGCGTCAATGGTTGCTTTGTCGCGTCAAATTGCTGAACTCGAATTGCGCCATAAATCCACCATGGCCCCCGAGTTGATGGATCAGCTCGGGGTCTTGCGATCCCGGTTGTCCGATCTGCTCGACACTCGGGTTCGTAGGAATTTCCTTCTCACCCGAAGCAAGTTTTTTGAACTTGGGGACAAACCGGGTAAGCTTTTGGCGCGTGCTTTGCGGGCTAAGCGCTCGGCCTCTCACATACATAAAGCCCGGTAATGCTCGTGAGGAGCTTATTGATTCTTATCTGGCTAAACACCTCCGTCGTCGGCTGTCCCAGGCCGATAGGCATGCTCTGGACGCACCCGTTACCCTCGATGAGATTTCGGTGGCGCTTAGGTCCCTCCCTAGGGGTAAATGCCCTGGCCCGGATGGCTTTACGCCTGTATATTATCGGAAGTTTCTCCCGGTTCTGGGCCCTCATATGGTGGCTCTCTTCTCCGCGTTAGCGAGAGGCGGCCCACTGGATCCCCACACTAATGCCGCCCATGTGACGGTCCTTCCTAAGCCCGGTAAGGACGCAGAACTGTGCGGCAGTTACAGACCCATCTCCCTCATAAACACTGACCTGAAGATTCTGGCGAAGGTCCTGGCGATTCGGTTGCAGCCTTTTGTTCCGTCCCTCATTCACGGGGACCAGGTCGGCTTCGTTCCTGGGAGGGAGGCCAGGGACAACGTGATTAAAATTGTCAATCTTCTCGCCTGGTCTCATCATCGCCGACTTCCCTTGCTGCTGGTGTCCATGGACGCGGAGAAGGCGTTTGATAGGGTCTCTTGGCCCTTTCTTTTTCGCCTTCTCTCCGCTGTGGGGCTCGGTCCGGGGTTTGTACGGATGGTGAGGGCTATGTACACTGACTCCTCGGCCTATGTCCGGGTCAATGGGACTTTATCGGAGAGGATTCCCCTGTCCAATGGTACCCGACAGGGATGTCCCCTATCCCCGTTGTTGTTCATCCTGATGTTAGAGCCCCTGGCTAATGCGCTTCGGGCTAACCCACTAGTCAAGGGCATACGGGTGGGGGACGAGGTTTACAAATTGGCCATATACGCCGATGACATGATGTGTACGGTTACTGACCCGTTGGTTTCTATTCCACATATTGTCGCAGAATTGGACACCTTCCGTTCCCTCGCCAATTATAAAATTAACATCCAAAAATCTGAGGTTTTGGGTCTTTATGTTGACCCTGCCCACCGCACTCGGCTCTCCCGTGACCATCCTTTTCGCTGGGTTGACGGCTCCCTTACTTATCTGGGTGTCCAAATCACTGCCGACCCCTCGGACCTCTTCTCCCGGAACTACCTTCCTCTCTTTTCTAGTATCTCCGCTGACTTACTTCGGTGGTCATACACTCATGTTTCATGGTTCGGTAGAATGGGAGTCATTAAAATGAATGTTCTGCCGCGCCTTCTGTATCTCATCCAAGCCCTCCCTATTTTTGTGCCTCGTAGTTTCTTTAAGAGTTGCCGCAGGATCTTCGCCAGATATATTTGGTCTTCGGGAGCTCGTAGATTGGCCTTTCATCACCTGACCAGACCCAAGTTGGCTGGGGGAATGGGTCTACCCGATGTGGAGGGTTATTGGATTGCTTCACACTTAAGGAGGGTGGTGGAGTGGTCGCACGGTAGGGGAGGCCCCTGGCTTCCGCTGGAGGCTGCTCTGTTCTCCCATCATATTTCGGCGATACCATGGCTGCCTTCTAAATTTGCAGTCCCGCTGTTTCGGGCACACCCCACAGTCGCGCCGACGCTTGGGGTCCTTAAACGCTTGCGGGACACTCATGCCCTGCTGGGCCCCCCTGGCCCTATGACCCCGATCTCTCATAATCCGGGGTTCCCCTTGCCTGGTGGAGGGGCGGCGTTTCGCCCGTTCATGTCGCAGGGGGAAAAGATCCTCCGGGTCTCCAAGTTCTTGGGTGGTGGCAGGATACTCCCCTTGGAGCGTGTGCTTTCGGGCACTGCACCTACCTTTGGCCATAGATTTCTTTATCATCAGGTTAAACATTTTATTTTGTCCCTTTCCCCGCTTCCTTTGTTAGCTAGGTCTCTTACCCCTTTTGAGTCGCTTTGCGTCGGTGCGACCTTGCCTCCCCATCTACTCTCTACCATATACAAACTGTATATAGATACTCGTACCTCTACGAGGCCCTATTTTTTGGCTATGTGGGAGGGTGAGCTGGGCATCACTGTGGATGCAGAGGCTTGGGACCGTGCTATTGCCCTCACGCATAGCTGTTCCATCTCCAGTAGGCTCCAGGAGTCTGCCTATAAACTACTTACGCGCTGGTATAGGGTCCCCGTTGCACTCCATCTTTTCGCGGCTCACGTATCTCCCTTGTGCTGGAGGTGTGGCTTGGACAGGGGTACCTTTCGACACATTTGGTGGGATTGTTCATTAGTTAAGCCGTACTGGTCCATCATTCTCCGTGTGATATGCCATATAGAGCCCCCTGGTTTCTCCTTCGATCCGGCCTGTGTCCTTCTCCATATTCATGATGCCCCTGTTGGCTCCTATAAACGCTCTCTTACCATGCAACTGCTTAATGCTGCCAAGGTGGTTATACCCCGGTTTTGGAGGAAGGCTGAAACTCCGCCCGTTTCTGCCTGGCTGGCAAGGGTTGGTTTCATCCACCGGATGGAGGGGCTAGTTATGTCATCCAAGGGCTTAGATTATAAACATGAGCTGAAATGGCTTCCATGGCAGTCCCTTATCACCTCCTCTACCTTTCCTGCCCTGCTGACTAATTCTTCTGGGACGGTTTAGCCGACCAGCTGTCACCCATGATTGTTGCAGTGCCCCTTACCCTGTGGTCCCTCCGCGGGGGATGTGAGTGTCTTCTTCCTACAGGTTTTTTGACGGTGCTCCACCGGACTGGTTTCCGCGATCCTCGCCTTTGGTTTTCTTTTCCTTATTTTGTTTTCGTTCGTTATACGGGCCTCAAGCGCCTCTGTTTTCTCTCAGTTTATGGTGTGGCGATGCTGTACGCTATGGATCTTTTCTTTGCTACGTGGTTTTTCCATGTGATTGTCCCGATGTCGTCTATCCACTGCTGACCGACTATTTTTGCCACCTTTGTATACTGTGCTATGTACTCTTTACACAATTTGTGCAGTTTATATTGTGTCATGCTTGTACATGTATACCACACTGTCTGTTTTTTATTGGTGCTTAATAAACTGAGATTTACTTAAAAAAAAATAAATAAAAGCAGGAGGAATATCCCCTATATAACTTGACCTATCTGGTTCTCAACTTGTGGCTCCCCTGTTCAAAGCAGTGAGACTCGTACCATGGACAGCCTGCAGATGTAGCCTGGTGTCCAACTCAAGATGCTAGAGGAGGCCCCTGTCAGCGACCAATAAAGCCGTTCTTATGGCCCTTAAACTCCTGATGGCAAACCTACGGATTTCCGCTCCCGTTAGCCCCTGTGATGCTGCGTAGATAACGGGAGCAGAAATCCATAGGTTTACCATCAGGAGTTAAGGACCAAGTTGCGGGGAGACAGGCCAAGTTGGCACTTCATTGGTTGATGGCATAGGAGGTCCCTGCTGGCGATCAACAGAGTTGCTCGTACGGACCTTTAAAAACCTGGCGCCAAAGCTGCTGCGTAGTGCGTACCGCGTTTACCCCGTAATAACCCCTTCTACAAAAAAACATGAGCACGAAGAATGTGCACAAATATTCACCCGAACACAGGAACGGGTAAATATTCGTGGAATACAAAGATTTTTTCCCCCACGAAGACGAGCACAAAGAGTTGGCAAGGACCTCATCAGGAGGGTGCCATCACGCCGGTACCCCTCCAGAGACAGGCAGTAATGTCCGCCACTAGAGGGGCAGGCTTGGTTGGGGAGATCAAGGATCTCCCTCTAACCGGCTGAAAGACAAGGGAGCGGGAGGTCTGTTAATGCACACCTCCAATCCTGCTCCTTTGTGAAGCACGCAGTATATCCCGGCGCACAATACTAAAGTGGCGCCCACCACCTTCCATGCTCACTGCACCAAAGGACACAGAAGAAGAGCCAAGGTGTCAGGACTGGGTCTATACGGACTACCATAACGACCCAGTGCACCCACAGATGGAGTTCAGGAGGTATTGAGCAGTAGTGGAGTTGGACAGGGCCTGGTGCAGGGCGACCACACTCACCCGGGTGTTGAGCACCAAGGGTTGTGCAGCCACATACCAGAGCCCTGACATAGCAGCAGATGATGTCCAGAACAGAGCAGAACGAAACTTGGCTGGATGTGGAAATCCGAGCTAAACTTAGATCTGACAAAACGAACAGAACTTGGAGATATCCTGCAGGCACCCTGAAACAGGCATGAGACATCACACAGGACTCGTGCGGGATGCTGCAGGCTGGGAGTGTGGAAGCTAAGCAGAGTATAAACAGAAACATTGCAGGCAAGGACAGCTCAAGGAACAAGGAGGACAGTGCAAGGAACAGGGAGACCGAGCAAGGAACATAACCATACAAGACATACATGATACAGGGCACAACAAAGGACAGGGAACAGGGCAAGGAACACAGGGGAAGGAGTGAGGAGCCGGAATCCTCGGATGCTTCTCCTTTAAGCAAGGATAGGACATATTAACTGGGACATGGGGAGAGGAGAGAGGAACCAGAATCCTCAGATGATACAGGGAAGAAGGGCAAAGGTACATAAGAGACAGACGCACATGGATACAGGAACTAGCCTAAGACCGATTGATAACAATTGGAGATTCCGTCACATCATATGGCCATAGTATGGTTAGCCCACCACTACGCCAAAGTACTCCAATGACGGTGGGTCCTAACGCTAATCCCTGCTGACAGTGGTACGAAACAAACCAAACATGTAATCCAAACACATAGCACTAAGACATACCTTTAGACTGCAGACTGAGACAAACAGGACACACGCGTGGGGCACACCTTATAAAGGAAACAGAGCTGAAGCAAAGAGCTGAAGCAGAAGCAAGGAATGGGAAGAAACTCTTGGAGCTGCAGAACAGGCAAAGTCAGGAACCACATGCGTGGTCACAGAACAAGCCTCAGTCAGTAATGGGTTAAGAAGTCATGGTGACTGAGATATAGTCATATCACAAGCCATGGTCAGTAACGGGTTAACAGATCCTGGAGACAGAGATGTAGTCATAGCACAAGCTGAGGTCAGTAATGGGTTAACAGGTCCAGGAGACAGAGAGGTAGTGGTAGCACATGCCGAGGTCAGTAATCGGTTAACAGGTCCAGGAGACAGAGATGTAGTTGTAGGACAAGCCAAGGTCAGTAACAGGTTAACAGATCCAGGTACAGGAGAGAGGGACTGGTGCAAGACTCAGGGTAGGGAAGGAGCAGCAGGATAAACATACTTAACTGCAGAGACAAGCTCTAAAGACAACTGAGCACCCAGCTAGATGTGTCAGACACTTGAATAGTGTCCCAGGGACATCCTGTCATGGGGTGGCACTATTGTCTGTTCTTGCCTTGGGCACAAAAAGAGCTGGCTATGGCTTTGTCTCTCTCACTCAGCGGCTTCTTTAAAGTCAGTGCACCGGATGTCACTGACACATTTAGTGTAATACTGTTTGGGGGGCAAATACATCACTAATGACCTGTTTGGGCCCACAATGGCAATGACAAGCTGTTTGTGGACAAAGATGTCACTCTTGGAAGTGTGGGACATGTTACACGGTGACGTCGAGGGTCTCAAAAAGGTAGCATAGTAAATGGGTGTGGTTAGAGGGGTTATGTTTGTTAGGGGAGAGGGGTTAGCAATATTTCCACATTCACCTTTGTGACAAATGCTGTTTTAAGTTTTCTGCTGTCATTTTCTTCTTTCTCATTTCCTGAACCCACAGAAGTTATATATAAGACAAGAAGGGCTTTCTTTAGATGTCATTTCACATTTTAATTGTATCATATAATTTACTATAAAAAAGTCTAAAATATGGTGAATAAGTTAAACTTACTGATTTTTACTTGAAAAATATTTTACCCATCTAAAAAAATAATGACAAAAAGCTGCTAAATAGATTTGTAGTTTAGAACTGTTTTTTTTTCTTTTTTCACATTATGGGGCAATAAGTACAGGTAGCGTTTTGCTATTTCAAAACCATTTTTTCCAAATCTGGTAATTCCACCTCCAAGTGCTATTTGGAACATATTTGAAGCCGATGCAATTTACCCATCAAACTGTCATGAACGGGGTCTATACAGACAACTGTAATGACACAGAGCACCCAAAGATGGGGTTCAGGAGTTATTGCGCAGTAGGGGAGTTAGACAGGGCCTGTGCAGGGCGACTGCACTCTCCCAGGTGATGAGCACCTAGGGTTTTGTGGCCACATATCAGGGCTCTGACATAGCAGGGGATGTTGTCTAGTTCAAAACAAAACTTGGTGATATCCTGCAGGCACCCTGGAGGAGGCATGAAACATAGCTCTACAGAGAAATGAGCAGGATGCTGCAGGATGGCAGTAGGGAAGCTAAGCAGAGAAACAGCAGAAACATAGCAAGAAAGGGGGACAGAGCAAGGAACATAGCCAGACAAGACATACATGGTACAAAGGACAGGGAACAAGGCAATTCATGTTAATTATTTATATTAATTTATGTTATTTATTGGTTTTCCATGTGTTGGTCATTGTCCTGTTAACACACCAATTTTTCAGTTTTAGGTCTGCGTTAGGATTAAGATTTTAAGTATACTTTACAGAATGAACGAAAACATGAGTTTAAAAAAAAAGAATTAATAAAAACATAAGTATTTATTGTATTTAATATGTTGTATGTTTTTGAGTTTCGATAGGATTTATTCACTGATCTTAATAAAAATTCTACTAAAGTGTATAAAACACATCATAGGAAAACCATAACAAAAATAAAATAAATATGTAAATATAATACAATATCCACTGAGCATATATATTGCATCAGACAATTGTTAACAGCTGTTTTGGAAGACAATTGTTAACAGCTGTTTTTTTTAATTATGTTATCCCAATTTTGTTCCAAGTGTTTGTGAATAAACATTCTAAACATGTCAATAATAACTATATTTCTATAAAGAAAGCATTAATGAGAAGTGGAAACCAACGTGACAGATTCAGAATAGCCTTTAGCAATGTGGTGTCTGAGTCTCTTAATGCCATCTGCTATATCATCACTGGTTAAGGATGAAGAGATCAGTCTGAAACGCAAAACACAGTAAATACAGTCTGTACAGAATAGTTTCACTTATTTATTAACAAAGCACTTTACATATTACATTATTTGCATATTATACATTATTAATATTTATTAAGCTTGTGAGTGTCACAGATAGCAAGAGAACCGGGGACAATTTAACTCCACAGCATAACAAATTCAGCCAGTAAAATCAGGATAATTCCACAAAAGGTTTTAGTAAACATGTTAGTGGTTAGAAAAAATGTGAACTAGACCAAGCTTATGTTTATGGTACATCATCCTATTTTGTTCTCAACAATATCTTACTTGGTGGAAATATCATATTGTATAAAGCTTCTATAAAGATTTATTTTGTCAAATAACTTTCAATAATATATTTATTTTATCCCAAAGATAATTAATGTCACAAAAATGCCATGGTCTATATAACTTAAGTTGCCCCAAAATGTGTTTCACTAAATCTTGCCGTTAATAAATAATTTATTTCTTCTACATATAGTTGTAAATGTTGCTATACTATATATTGGAGGATCTGGGCAGAGGACCAGATCACCAGAAGCGCCTCCATTTGGGTGAAAGGTTGTGCCAGGTAATGTCTACAGAGATATTGACAAAGACAGAAGATAAGAGACGAATAAAAAGAAGATGGAGAAGCGTAAGTGTAAGTGGTCAGCAGAGAAGATAGGGAGAGTGGGAGAGTGAATGTGGGCACCAGCCAACAAATCTAATTCCCAAATTAAAAATGCACCCCCCCTAATTTTCATCTGAACCAAATGGGCAGGTAACATAATTCGCTGTCCCAAAACGAATGTGCAATTAGGCAAAAAATAATTCAGACTAATATTTTGGTCTGTATCCCTCAGGACATGTGGCCTTCAGTATTGTATTTAGTGCCCTACGTGAGATCTAACCACTTTCTAGGTTAAAAAAAGTGGATGCCTGACCCATCCATATACCAGTAGAACAGTAGATGTCAGCTGCCACCATCATGGTTATGGTTGTGTCACTGCATGTAGACTTGCTTCATCAATAAAAAATAACGTATTTTTGGTTTTTCATATTTATCACAAAATACGTAATGAACCAAAAAGTAAACAAGCAGTAACATCACACATATGAAGAGTGCCAAAATGAATTGTTGATCCAGACATTAAGTCCAAATATTTTAGTTAATTAGGAATTCCATTAATTATGAGTATTGGCCTAAAGGGGATATACACGTAGGGCCAGCATGACTGGGCTGGCTGTAAATTACTCAATGTATCTCTTTCTGTGTGTTAGCCCAATGGCGAGCCTCTGTTATGCTAATGTTTGCTGTTACCCTTCCCAAGGAGTATTTATTTCTATCCAGAGGGAATTCTCCCTCACTTTTGAGAATTCATATGGAGTGAAGTTAGCGCCCTGTCCCCTTATTTTGTTATGTTTTTGGTATGACAGGGGGTCTGGCATCAGTGCGGGAGTTGGCCATCTGAGGTATGGCAACTTGGGTGGTATTAGCCAGACGGCTACATGCACGAATCCCCATGGAGTGGCCCCTGGGGAGGTTGTATCAGTTTTGCTACTGTGCAGGGAGGATACCGGTAAGTGCTGTTAACATTATTTACGCCTGCATCAGCATTCCCACTGGATCCGGTGCTAGTAAGCTAGGATGTTCATTTGTTAGAGCCTGTCCTGGTGTGTGTGTGTGTGTGTTAGGGTGTGGTGTGGCAGAGCCTGTCCTGGTGTGTGTGTATGTGTTTGGGTGTCGGTGTGACAGAGCCCGTCCTGGTCTGTGTGTGTCAAGAAAAAGCCTGAATATAAGACGACCCTATAGGGAAAATGTTTAACTAGTAAATGTTAATTCATGTAAACAATGTAAACTATTTTTTAAATAAAAGCTATGATTTAGAAAAATATTTTTTTTGTTTTTATTTCCTTTTATTTTCTAACCTGCCCCCCAGTTATGCACATCTGCCCCCAGGCTTGCCACTGTGCCCCATGATATGCCTTTTGACCCCCTATGTGCCACTCTGCCTCCAGAAATGCCTTATACCCCTATATGCCACTCTGGCATGTAGGAAGTTAAAAGGCATATCATAGAGCACTCTGCCTACAGAAATGCCCCCCTAAACTTACCGGTGCATCTGACTCCCTAGTGTGTAGTCGGGGCAGCGGGTAGGCGATTCGCGTAGGCAACTTCCGCTGCAGCTGGAAGGAGGTGCGGTTTGCATCGGGGGTTGTCTGCGTCCATGGTGCATACACCCTCCGGCTGTAAGAGAGAATTCCCCGCAGCGGTGCAGGGAACTCTGATCTCTGACAGCCGGGGAAGGTCTGCGCGATGGACGCAGACAGCCCCCGCTGCTAACGGCACTTCCTTCTGGCTGCAGCGGATGTTGCCGCTGCCCTGAATACACACCAGGAAGTCAGGTAGGTTTAGGGGGTGTTAAATGGGGGGCATAAGACAGGAGGATACAGGTCCCCTGCAGAGCTGCGGGGGATCTGGATCTTAGTCTCATAGTCAGACCTATTTAAGACGACCCTGATTATAAGACGAGGGGTATTTTTCAGCGCATTTGCTCTGAAAAAACCTTGTCTTATAATCAAGCAAATATGGTAATTTATATCAGACTGCTTTATTTTCCAGACCATGCTAGTATATGTTTTCTTTCAGTGGCACTTTGATACTTATTTCTTTGGCATTTTTTTTTAAAATTTACCTTCAGATATGTGAATTTACCAGTTCTCGTCCGTTTATCCTCTTTTTAAACTATGTAACATTAACTTGCTTTTCTTCATTTTAAGTTACATTTTCAAGTAATGTCAAGAACATGATACTGTCATAATAAATCTTGTAGCTGAACAGTTAGAGTTTAGCAAGTATAAGTTTAAGAGAACAGATTGAAAGTAGTGTTAATAGAAATATTATCTAAATCTCATTCGTGTAATAAAAGTGTCCAAGGTGTTACTCTTCTCAATCACCAAATGCTTTGACAGAGGTTTGTCAAAGATGATTGCATTGTCCATCAACAACACTACAATGACATTTCAGAGACTTTTAAAGTACATGGTATTTTCTTGCGTAAAATAGTCAAGGGAGCACTTTATCAGTAGAAATGGAAATCTACTTAAATGAAATAAACCAAGGGGTTTTTTGTTTTGTTTTTTAAACCATGTATTACTACATGGTCTTGTGTCTTTTTCAGGTGTCCAGGGAATTAACAAATTGAAACAGAAATTGACCACTGTTTCTCCTTTAAAGTAAAAATCTTTGGTCAAATTTATTAACAGCTGGGGTTAACCTGTGGCAAATTGCCTAACAATAGTTTTTTTAGACAAACTAACCATTTGCTGAGGAACCAGTGTGTGCAAGTCTCAAATAATATCAACTATTGCAAATACTATTTTCACAAAATCTCTCATGGAAATATTCGTTAATTTCTAACGATAATTTGTTTTCCCTTAGTCCTAATTAGGACAAAAATAACGATTTACACAATTAAATAAACAATTAACCCCCTTTACCTAATCACAGTGTGCAATAACAAGAATAATAAAAAAATATAAGAGGGAGGGATATTAGTGTGCTGCCGTTAGGACTAAGGGAAAACAAATTATTGTTAGAAAGTAACGATTCCCTTACGTCCTAACTGGCAGCACAAGAGGGGAAGTAGCTAGAAGATTACCTATGAGGGAGGGTCTTCTGGCTGAACAACGTTCAGAACAGACCGCCCAAAGGCAGTGTCTTCCGAACGTCTTAAATTTAGCCTAATCACAAGGTCTTACACAGAGACCACCACCTGCCCCAATATGTCCAAAGAACAGAAAAAAGCACATTGTGGTTAGGGGTGGAGTTCCCTTTATAGGGGGGTAAAGGGGGTTAATTGTTTATTTAATTTTTCACCTGTCCTAATTGTTCACAGGGGCAGTAATACCCCTCTTGTGCTGCCAGTTAGGACGCAAGGGAGTGATGTTTGTGGATGCAGTGTGGCTACTTCCAAAATCGACTTTCCTGATGTTACCACCGATATAACAACTCTATTTACTTCCTAAAACATCCAATGTTGTGCAGCATAAAGTCTCATGATAAATGTGACATTACTAACTGCAATGAAAAAAAAAAACATTGAATGAAACAGTGTTTTCTGCCAAAGTTTCCATGGGCAGAAATTTGAAATGCCAAATGTTTTGCATATGGTAAAAATGCAAGTTCACAACTACCTGGAAACTTCAAGTTCCTATTTTCTGTTAAAGAACCTTCTGAAATGCTCAAGGAGTTTCTGTGGAAGTTGATGGTGCCTGAAGCAGTAAATGACCCCAATGAGTTGCACTGTAAATTTACCCTTAAAGGTTTCTCAGCCCATCTAGCTACAAGAATGTCAGAATACATATCAGTGGCGGAACTACCGGGGTCGCAGGGGTCGCGACTGCGACCAGGCCCTGGAGTTTTGCCAGTCAGGGGGGCCCAAGGGGTGCCGAGCGGGTTGCTGAAACAGACCAAACGCTCGCAACTCATTGGGCCCCCCGACTGACAGAAAAATCCAGGACTCCCTGCTCGCCGCCCGCCACCTGCCAGCGGCTGCCCAGAGTGCAGTTTTGGGCATTGAGGCCATTTGTCTCGGTTGCACGGCCTTCTCGTGAAGCGCCTGGCACCCGAGAAAAACGCCTCACGCTCCCAACAACAGGAGCTTGAAGGTAACGTGACCGACAAAGGCGGGTAGGGAGGGATTGGGTAAAATGTGAGGTAGGGGTAGTGAGGGAGAGGTAGATTGTGAGGAGGAGGGTAGGGAGGGACGGGGATAGATTGTGAGGAGGGGGGTAGGGAGGTGAGAGGGTGATTGTGAGAGGGGGTAGGGAGGAGACGTAGATTGTGACAAGGATTAGATGGGGAGATGGGGGTGGGGTGGGTTAGTGGGGGCTGGGGCCCTAACAGATTCTCGCACCGGGGCCCGGAGGTTTCTAGTTACGCCCCTGATACATATATATCACATATACACAAAAATTGAAAAAGGAAGCACTCACCTGAACTAGCAATAATTATAAAGGGGTGCTGCTAAAGACCAAAGTTATACGCAATTCAGGGACCTGCGCACTCACGTCAAATAGGTTATAAAAACTATAGTTTTTATGAAGGCTACTTAAAAAAAAAACTTTCTAAGATAACAAAACTGGACATTTAGTCACCTCATATAGCTGTATTAGGCTTAAAGCTGCTTATTATTATTTTTATTTATTATTTTTCACTGGGTTTGTATATTCTTTGTTACTTTCGTGTAACATTTTTATATTAAATTCAATTTTCAAGTACACAATTATTGTTTAGCTATAGCATAAACAATTTAGAACAGTTTTCCCCCACATACCTTATACAAAGGCTATTGGCTAAAACATTCCACATGCTCATAATTTATCATCTGAAGTGGCTAGGAGATTCACAAAAAGCTTTCCAAGAAACCTGTCAACCTCCAATGATCAAATGCAGTTGTTGGGAAGAGGGGAAATGCTATAGCATAAGCTAGTCTATTAGTTTTATAAACCAAAGTTATATATTTTCTTTTTATTGCTGCATGTTTGAAGGGTAGGTAAGTGGATACCGCAAGTGTTTTGAGTCATTGTCATAAAGCTAGCACAAAGTATAAAGAATAGTTGTACAGATTCATATATTTCCAGATGGTCTGTCACTTTGCCTAGAATCACTTATTTTTTTTTTTTAATATCTCCTACTTCATTTTTGTTCCTTATATATTATCGGGTCACAGAGAGGTTACTAACAAAAGCTTCCTTAAAAGCAGCATTTTTACGAATAAATACTATACTGTCATTTTTACTGGTCATCAGACAGTAAGCGTAAGTTTACATTATTCAGATTATTATTAATATCCATACATTTTTGCTGGTGTCAAACCAAAAGAAAGAATTACGTGCCCTAGGAATATTACACTAGCAGGCACCACTCCTTTCCAATGTTTTGTAGTAACCTCAACAACAGCTTTGAGCCTAGCTATCATATTTATGCTGATAAATCAAATATTTTGATTCAAGCTGTTTGTCATGCCCCAGTCAGGTTGAAATATCTTGTTGATGTTTTTTTTTTGCATTAAAGCAGTGCTGTAAAGAAATTGCTTGTAATCATACATAGTCATAGAAACATGTTATATACAGTACCCTCCACAAATATTGCCACCCTTGGTAAATAAAAGCAAAGAAGGTTGCCAAAAGTTGTCTTTATTGTTTAACTTTTTGATCATTTCTTAAAAAATATAGATATTCTGCTCTTGTGGATATTAAACAATTGCAAACAACACAAGCTTAACAAAAAAATTCTTAAATATATTTGTAGCACAATTATTGGCACCCTTTTAGTCAATGCTGTGTGTTACCTCTCTTTGCCAAGATAACAGTTCTGACTCTTTCTCATATAATACCCATTAGGTTGGAAAATGCATGGCAATTCCTCCATTCAGAATTTCTTCAGATCCTTAAAATGTTTAGCTTGACATTGTTGGGCTCTCCTCACAAGGAGGTGAAGAGAGCCAGTGTGTGCCTGTGTTTTGGTCTTTGAGGGTAAGGGTAGTATATGTGTTTGTGTTAATTAGGGGAACTTTTTCAAAGAAATACTACACCCAGGATATAGTAAACCAGGGCTTATCCCTGGACACAATAAATACTTACTAGCAGAGAGAAAGAATGCGACACATGAATAACTTGTAAAAGTTCTGGTTTTAGGTAGGGTTGTGTCAGGTGAATAACTTTGCAAGTTTTTCAGATGAAAGACATCATTATCTTGACTAGACATCCATATGTGCTCCTCATCATGTATCAAACCTTCCTGCACTTGTGGTGTTGGTGAGCAAATGGGAAAGCCATGACTGTGCAAATTGGTTTAGCAGCCAAAATCATGTAACCTGCTACCTTCTTCCATCTTTTTCTTTTTTGCGAAAATGTTTAACATAACACTTTTTTAAAAAAATCTTCTGCTTTAGAAGGTGCCTCAAAATATGTTGTTATTGACTTCACAAATGCCACATGCTGATATCTCATCACAATGTAATTCAAACAGAATTGAAAGGACTTTGAACACAAATTGCTTTAACCTAATATTACTGGTCAGCTGCATACAATTATTTTTTTGATTTGGTTGATTATTGACACGTGAAGGTTTTAAATTCATCTTTGTGCATCTTATTGGATTATCATGCTGCTGCTGAGTATTTGGTTCCATAAATGATTTATACATTATACAGAGCCTATATAATATATGATAGGTATATACCTACAGTATCATATATTTTAATGCCTAATGTGTTATCCTTTCCATTGTTTTTGTTATTTTTATGAATGATATTGAAGAAGGTAATGATGGTAAGGTATGTCTTTTTGTTGATGACAAAAAGATTGACAACAGGGCTGATCTTCCTGGAGAGATAAGTCATATGGCAAATGATTTAAGTAAACTGGAAAATGGTCAGAGGTGTGGCAACTGGCCGGGTAGAGTATAGAATATTTGATTTTTTAACTTTAACATGCGTGGAAAGCGATTTAGGGGTAATTATTTCAGGGGACTTAAAAGGCAGGTAGCCAATGCAATAGAGCAGCAGGAAATGCTTGCATGTATAAGGAGAGGTATTGGCAGTAGAAAGCGGGAAATGCTCATTCCATTTTACAGAGCAGTGGTAAGACCTCACTTGGAGTATTGTGTACAGTACTGGAGACCGTATCTCCAGAAGGATATAGATATGTTGTAGAAAGTTCAGAACTGGGCTACTAAAATGGTTCATTGATTACAGGATAAAACTTACCAGGAAAGGTTAAATGATTTTACCATATATAACCTGGAAGAAACACATGATAAGATGGGTATATGATAGAAACATTAAAATACTTAAAGGGAATCAACATGATAACGGAATATAGTTTATTTAAAAGAAGTAGCACAACAAGAGGACATAGTCTTAAGCTACAAGGGCAAAGGTTTAAAAGTAACATCAGGAAATATTGCTTTACTGAAAGTGTAGTGGATGCATAGAATAGTATTCCAACTATGTTAATACAGCAAAGGCCAGGGACTAAGGAAAGTATTCAGAGGTTGAGCAGACTAGATGGGCCAAATAGGTCTTATCTATCATCTCTTTCTATGCTTCTATGCTTAAGGTTACCACATTTCTAGGTCTTTACATGTCTTCTGATCTAACTAAGCCACCAGGCTCTTATCACAAAGTAGTATTGGAAATAGTTAAATTATTGATGGAGTAATTTGGAGAAAAAAATCAAGCAATTAACACTTTCAAATAAATTAAATACAGACTTTCATCTAAAATGTGATGGAATTTTACAAGCAATCTGGTTTAATAAAAAAAGGAAACATGTTGCCAAAGTAAAAAGGAACATAAATAACAGTCAAAAATACTATAGATATTAGATTGTGGCAGAAGGGATTTAACACGGAAGCCAGTAACAAACCAGCAACAGTGGTGACTAGAGTATAATTAATGATTTATGCCCTTGTAATCCACAAACCCAGCAGGGCCTGTTCTGGTGTATGTGTTTGACTGTCTGTGTGGCAGGGCCTGTCCTGGTGTGTGTGTCTGCTTGTCAGTGTGGCAGAGCCTGTCCTGGTATCTGTGTGGCAGAGCCTGTCCTGGTATCTGTGTGGCAGAGCCTGTCCTGGTGTGTCTGTTTGGGTGTCGGTGTGACAGAACCTGTCCTTGTGTGTGTGTGTTTGGGTGTCGGTGTTGCCTGTACTGGTGTCAGGGTGGGCTGTTTGGGGACAAAATTGGCTCACGCTGGGCTGTTTGGGAACAAAGTTGGCTCACTCTGGACTGTAATTTGTTAATGTTATCTTGGTGCTGATCAGGTTCTATGTGGGCAGTGTGGACACCAGGGCTGGCTTTTGGGGGTGTGCATCCTGTGATCTATGCCTGTAATTTAGGGGGTTTATCTATACCTTTAATGCTTAGTTGTTATGTGATTTCCAGTTGATCTGTACCCGCAAAGCTGGGTTTGTGTGTTATTCTGTTGATCTGTATCTGCTATGCTATGCTTCCATACATTATTTATGTATACCTGCAAATACAGGGTTTGTATTTCTTATTGAGTTGATCTATACATGCACGTGCTGTTTACATGTGTTGTTTATTTGATCTATACCTGAACTACAGGGAGTAAGTAAAAGAGAGGTCTGGCTTAGTGAATGAGCGACAAAGGGACTCTGGGGATGATTACAGGGGAGAGGACCTCTCAATGTCACAGTAGGGTCAGGAGGAGGGAAGACTGTACTGACTCTCACAGTCTTCCCCTAATCAATGGTCAGTGTGGCAGAGGAAATGCCTAGGGTCAAATTTTTCCATATTACAAAGATTAGCTGTTTTTTAATGTATTAAACATAAATTATTTTACTCCCAGTCCCATCCCATTACATCAATATGCGTTAGAAAATTAGGAAAAGATGGGCATGGATGGTGTGCTGATTCGATGGCGCAACGGGCCACTCGAATAAACTTGCCCCCCAGGCCTTAGACTGCCAGCCCTCCACTGAACCCAGCCGTCCTCACCCCATAGAAAACACCAGACCATGAGGTTGGGTACGAATGGCAGTAGCTTTATTTATAATGTGCGCATGAAGTGCATCAACTTTAGTAAGTAAAAGTGCAATTTAACATTGCTTATAGCCCTAAATCACACATATAATTGCCATCCTGAGAGTCCTTCCATTGCTCAGTTAACAACTGCCCTATCCACCAGCTGCAATATCAAACAAATAATTTCCAACTTCACCAATTACCCACATCTTACCAACTGAAGTCCAAATGGGTAGGCGGGACATCATTAGTTCGCTGCCATGTGGAGCAACTGCCTCCCTAACTCTTAAAATCCAACTCCACTCTGATCCACTCTGATCCAACAAAGATCCCTCCCTCCTCTCCTGGGTTCATGTTACAGCAACACCAGCTGAGTGAAGAAAGCAATCATTGATTGCTTTCTACGCTTATTGAACTCCACGACGTGCCAGGCACGGCAATAATATCTGCTCAGGAACAGTATTTTAGCAACTGAAACACACTGTGCGCAAACACAGTAAAATATCTAATTTTGCCACCAATGTTGTCTACAAACTAGTCGTTTTGCTGGTAGTATAAATGTGCAATTTTCTTAAACTCTACTTGTTTTTCAACAACTGAAACTCACTGTGCGCAACCATAGTTAAACTCCCCAAAGTTTATCAATAATTTACTGTTTTTTATTGTACACAATCTAGAGATTTTGCTGGTAGTGTCATATAGAACTTTCTCCTCGGGAACCGTATGCCAAGAACTTAAGCACACAGTTATAGTCAAATACCTAATACCTAAATACCAATATTTTTAATGATTTATTGTTTTGCGTTGTCCATAAACTAGTTTTGCTTAAATTCAAATTTAAATTAAAAAAATGAATGAATGAATTATTACATAAACATGAAAAAATAAATGTCTACTGCAGTCCCGTATATCAACAATGAACTAATACTATGTACACTACAGCTTCTCTAATCCACCCCAACCAAGGACATTTGCACTACACTATTGAGACTTCATGTATGGTATATGAGCATCAGTCTCGGCCTCAATACTGTAACTGTCACTGCCACTGACTGTCTCACACTCCAACTCTCATGAGTCTGTCCATGCAACTGGCAAGTTAAAATGACATCAGCACATTTATATATCTAATGCATGTCCCTTCCACGTGTAAATGCTGAATGGCCAAAGAAACTAAGGAAAAAAACACGCAGGTTGCTGAACCCATCAATCACAGCCAATACAATCAATGAGATCATCTTTGTGTTCTTTGGTTACTTCTACCTATAAATCATTTATTTACTATAAATCATTGATTTACTCTCCCACACACAGTCCCTTCCCACTTTACCTCACCAAAGAGCACCAAGACAGGTTATATTGACGTCAAAACGTTGAAAACATATCAATGAATCTTTACCAAATCTCTGAGATTTTTTAAATTAAATTTTTGTCTGCTTTGTTGGGATCACTTCGCATTATTGGAGATTGGTACAAACGCATAATTTGGTTAAAAATAAATGATGTGCAAGTCTAATACTTTATGTGTATTGTGCCTGTAATGACTTGTTATATAATAAGCAGATAAGGCACTTATAGAAATACTATAGAAAGTCCGAGAATCCCAGAATGAATGTATTAATGTGCACAGCGTAAAATAAAAAGGACCACTAACAAAAGCTGGAAAATGGAAAACAAGAAATGCTGTAAAAGTGCTTTGGTTCTGTCAGTAATGATTCCTGCTCCTAGTTCTCCCGCTGTAGGTAATGGTTAGCCTTGCAATTACCTTCTTTTTGTCTTCACAGCACTAAAGATACATTATTTCAACACCTTTGCAGAGGGCATTTCAAATGAAAGAAATTTTAGGGAAAATTAGTTCTCTCATGGAAAATGCGTACGCTTTAGGCAATTGAACAAAATGGGGAAAAATGCAAATTTATTTTCCGGAAGCATACTTTACTTTTTTGGCATGTGATCAAGAAGAACCAGGTTTAAGAATAGCGAAAAGGGTGCACTCGGATAACAAACAATATATGCTTCTTGTGCATATTTGTAATGATGAACATTTATTTCTTGTCGGTGAAATCTTTTTTGTTTTTTTTACAATTGAAGGCTGAGTTCACTTATAACTCAGAGTTTGTCCCAAGTAAATTAAGTAGCACCGATGGAGAAAAGTGAGATAGACAAAGATATTTTATAAAGGATTTATCCAATGATTCTACTTGTCTAATAAAAATACACAGAGACAGGTTAAAAAGGATTTACAACTTCAGGTCCCATTTATCAGTTTCATCTTGCCTTTGCAAAGAAAAACCTCTCTTATCATATAGCATTGTTTATGCCTGGCTAAGCTGTTAAAGTATATTTATCTCCTGCCACACTAACTCTATTGATTTTCTTTTTAAATTGTCTTGTTTTTCAAAAGTGATATAGCTCAAGCCCAGAGATCATATTTAAGCCACATTTCAAAAGCTATTACAAGGTGCATCTTGTACAAACTGTTATATTTAATAAGCGGCAAGGAATAAACTATACCAGAAAGGTGCCTTATTCAGTTGTCTTGGAAGATTTTTGATAATTGAACAGAAGTTCAAAGAGATATTTCTTCTTCATTACATTCATTTCAAACAGCAAATAATTCCCTACATCAGCAAAATTAAAAAAATATAGTGACCTAATTTATTGAGATACAAATCGTGCTCCAATTAGGAATTACAGTTTTCTATTTTCTTCAAAAATATACATATATATATATTAGATGGCCCACTGAATTCTAAAACGGTGAGCAATGGTTTGTAAATGTTAAAGGCACTTAAGGGTTAAATATATAAAACAGTATCCAGAACATGATTTATGGAAACATTTGTAGAGTTGGTCAACTGTTAACGTTAATTCTTTGTATTCCAGTTAGATTCATTATATATTTAAGCTTGTGTAAGCCTCAATGTTGTGTGTTTATAAATGAGGTGATACTATCAGAGTGAGCAAACCAGAAACCTGGTGCGGAGATCATGCAAAAAAACAGAGCTAGAGTTGCCTAAGAACTGGTAGTGAGATAGGAGAATAATCTGTAATAAACCAGAGGTCAAACGTGGGAGACAGCAGGTAAGAGGTACAAACATAGCCAGGATAATGATACCAGAGATCAGAATAATCGGGATACAAGCCAGATCACAACAGGAGAAAAAAAAAATAAAGTGTGGCTATGCTGGTGAATTCTTACATTCTTAGAGGTAGTTCACCAGCTGGTGGCTGCATGTGTTACCATGACAACCATGTGGTCAGAGCAACAGAAGGTTGCTATGGCAACAAGGAGTGGAAACACAGGTATCATAGTGAAGTTTTTGTATTCTTAGTGTAGTGTACTGCCTGGTGGCTGCACATGTAGCCTTGACAATCACACTTCTATTTAATTTGAAGTATAGAATATATTTCACTTTATTGTTTAATATTGCATTGGACAACAGTTATGCAGTGGTGGCACCTTAGAATTTAACCACTTGATGACAATTGATGAGCCAGACACTTCACAAAAAAACGTTGTCTGTGTCTAGGGGGTAAATTGAACTGACCTGCTTCAAAGATGTCCCAAATAGGACATGGAGCAGTATGACCAGATTTAAAAAAAAAAAAAGATTTTGAAATAGCAATATGCTGCTTGTACTTATCGTACTATAACTTGCAAAAAAGCCCCAAAAAATACATTGTTTTTTCTAACCTCAGGACAAATATTAGAATGTATTTAGCTTTTGTAGATTAGTAAAATATTTTTGAAGTAAAAGTCTGAAGACCATATTTCATAATTTTTCTTTATAGTGAATTATATCATACTTAGTGGTTTCTGTCAGTTAAAATAAGCAATATAAAAATCAAACTAGCAATATGTGTATACCATGGGGTCATCTTAACTGTACTTATCCCCATCCTTTATAATATCTCTCTTTTATTGCTTGTTTATCTTGATTCACTTAAGCAGCCTTTGTAAGGGTGAGGCATGGAGACAGAACATGTATTAGATCACCCACATAGATCTTGGCTTCCAAGGTGAATATTTAAACAAAACACCTAAACAATACAACTAGTAGTTGAAGAAAAAACACAAGCTATTGGGGTGTTTGATTAATTAATTTAAATAGTGAAGTTGTGACAGCAAGATTTCTCCATTAAATAAAAAAAATCTCTCAAAAATGAACTTCAGCTTGGTACTTTTTTAAAAAAGCCATGAGTTATTAAAGTTTAAAACGCTAATAATTGTTAAGACCTTGCTTAACATGGCAGACATGCTGAAACGCAAAAGGCAAGCTGTTCTTTTATTGTAGTGTCAAAGTCTTTTCACAGTACTGCTGTGTGCCAGACTTTCAAAACAAAACATTTTTAATAGCTAAAATGTAATACAGTTGATAAAAGAAGATTTAAGTCTCCCAAAAAAATAAGATATCAATAGGATAAAAAAATGCAGTAATTAAATAATCAGCAGAAATGTCCCCTTGTATTTTGTGAAAATATCAAAGGAACCTGGCACATATATATAAAAAGTAATTTTTACACAATTCTTTCAATTCTTACAACTTTAAATTATAATGTTATTCACCAGAGAATAGCATATATTTTGTTTCAGATAACTTTAATTTGGTGTTATATATTTCATATAGGGTTGGTTTTCACACGCAGCTCTGGATTTTGATCAGTACATGAGAAGTTTGATTATTTTCTACATTATACTGAGTGCTTGTGGCATTTTTCCAGTAAAATGATATTGCCTTACCTGTAGTACTTTTGTCAGTCTAAATATTATTAATTAGTCAATTTACTTTATGCCTTCAGGACAGAAAGCAGACCTTGGTAGCTTTGTATGGCCTGAACTGTTATAAGTAGTGTTGAAGGCAGTTTGGGGAGCAGCTAAATAAATGGAATGCCAGACCCAGTCCAAGATTGGAAGCAAAGTTACAAACAGCGTGAATGTTCCAGATGATGGTGGATCAGTTGTTTGGATAATGGCTTTTAAAACAATTAAAATTTCCACTACTAGTCCATGAAAAGGTTATGAGCCAAAATAAGCAACCAGTATGGATTTCAAAAACATGAAGTTAGAATTACAAAAACGACTAGATGCTGCAGAGAATACATGTCAAAACAAAAATGATACTTTGCCTAGGTACAGTAGGCAATTTCATTTGAAGTATGCATCATGATTCTTAATAACTTAACATGTGGACATTATACTCTGTACTGTTTCATTGATTTTACATCTATAATGTAACATGAAAGAAAACATAATCCTTAAACAAAATAAAAAAATACTATTACTGTAATTTCACTAGCTTTGATGTAGTAATGTAACAAATCAGTTTAACTTCATATTCAATATACTCTCTCAGTTTATAAACTTTCCTTTTGTGTCTAGAATAAAGAATAAAGTTACATTATTTCTAATAACGGATAGGTGGCAAGGGACAGTAATGTAACTGATGTCTATATTTTAGAACTAGATTTTTATTAATCTGTTCTGTATAGACAAACAGCCCTAGGGTATATCCAAGATGCCATGACATATTTTTATTAATTTGCTGAACAATTACAATATGTATGAATCTGATGGACTGTCAAAATATATCCATACAGGGATACACAAGGAATATACCAAAATTAACTAGTCTGATAAGAATTTATCATATTTTTATCTACAAAAAATATAAAGCTACATTATTTTAAAGTTGTTTGTATAGTTCTGTGTTAACCTGAGCTATGTCTGCATGCAAATTAACCCATTAAGGACTGGGGTGTTCTGTTTTAACATTTTTGCAGTGCTTATGTTTTGCTGAAATGTTCTTCTCTCTCGTTTAATGTGCACATACAAGTTATATATATTTCTTTTCAGAACAAGATTGACTTTCTTCAGAGACATTTTTGATCATATCATCTACTTTCCTATAAAAAAATGTTAAAGAAATGGAAAAAAGCATAGTTTTTCAGGTTATTTGGGCGCTAAAAACGCCGCATTTGGGACACGAGCAATTCAGATATTCTACTTGGAATTTTGACATTTGATCATTCTACACCTCTGTGGGACATATTTGAAGCCAGTCAATTCAATTTACCCCTTCAAACCATGTATGTTTGAAAACTAGACACCCCAAGGAATTTCAAATAGTTTATTAGTATGAATGTCTGAGAATTAGAAGGGAACACCAACAAAACAAACAGATAAGGAGAAAGTTCAACATTTGCATTCAAAATTACTTGCTCGATTATAAAACAACCCTGAATATAAGATGACCCCCTCAAAAAAAAGTAATATTAGTTTAGGAATAAAACAGAAAAAGCCTGAATATAAGACTACCCTATAAGAAAAAAGTTTTACTAGTAAATATTAACTCACATGTAAAATATTTTTCATATTTAATAAAAACTATGATTGAGAAAATGCATTTTTTGTTTTTATATCCTTTTATTTGCCAACCTGCCCTTAGTTATGCACATCTGCCAACAGATATACCTTATACCCCCTATATGCCACTCTGCCTTCCAGATATGCCTCTTGACCCCCTATATGCCCTCTGCCCCCAGATATGCCTTATACCTGCTATATGCCACTCTGCCTCCCAGATATACCTCTTAACCCTATATGCCACTCTGGGGATCTGGACCTTAGTCTTGTAGTCAGACCTTGATTTGAGGTCTGATTAGAAGATGACCTTGAATATAAGACGATGGTTATTTTTCAGAGCATTTGCTCTGATAAAAACCTTGTCTTATAATCAAGCAAATCCGGTAGTTGTTTTTTCCTCATTTTCTCTCACTCTCCCTAACTTTCAAGCACCTCTGTGTCTCAGCTTTCCTGTCTGTCTCTGGTTTCCCATTTTGATTTTCTTCTCTCCTCTTCAGCCTTCTTCAGAGTACTTCCACAACAGGACAGGAAGAAGTGTTTTTGTGGTGTCGGTGGAGATTGTGCCCTGTTGCAGAATCACTGTGAAGGTGACTGAAGAGGAGTAAATAATGCAGACAGAGAAGTGGAGACGCAGAAGCTGCTGTCGGAGACCACAGTCATATTGTTTTTCACATATCTTCAAAGGTTTTATCATGACTTTGAAGGTTTTTAATTAAACATCTAGGATATTATTCTGTTATTGTTTAATACAGCTATTATAAATATAATATATATATATATATATAATATATATATATATATATATATATACCAACATGGGACACATTTTATTAAAATTTGCAAGTGGGATATAAAGAACAATCAATAATCAACTATTTAACCTCAAGTACCTGACATACAATGCTGAACAAAGTAGAACAGTAATCTAGTACTGTATTAATTCCCTTGCAGCTTATTGTGTCTGCTTGTCCTACCTATGATAGAAGCTTTTTGTGAATAATTCATATCCTCTAATAATATATCCTCTACTGTAACACTGAAGCATTTAATTTACCGACAAAATCTGAAAGGAGCCTTTCTTTATCAGATGAATGAATTGGCTAGAAATGTAAAATGATTTTGGTTTCTAACTTATAATTTATCTTACTTCCACCCTTGAGATGAGAATACAGGAACTTTTCTCTGCTTATGGTCACTTTCCACTTTCATCCTGGCTAGTGTGCAATAAACGTCAATGAATAATTCAGATGCCCCAGTAAAGAAAAAAGTTTTTCCAAGTATTTCCCTTATTACCTGGAAGTTGAACATGCATTATTATGCTTTTATATTCTAGAAATACAGCACTGGAAAGAATAAGTCAGCAACAAAGCTAATGAGATTTGAATCCTCTTCTAAGCTTTTGAAATACAAGCCCTCTGGTACTCAAAGGGTTCACTGCTTAACTTTTTATCATACCCATTAATAAATGGCCTTCAGTTAAGTAGAAAATCACAAGGGGGCTAAAACAAATAATTATATTCCTTTTCTTTACCTAAAATCTCTCAAATATGGACTACACTGGGGACCACCATACTTTGTTTGAATTCATTCCCTATTTTTTGCATATGATTGCATAAATTGTGCAGTTGATTAACTTTGCAGCAATGGAAGTAAATTAATCCCTGAACAAAAAATATTCTTTGATGTTGCCTGTGGCCAAAATGAGCCACAAATTAATTTGAATATCACAGTGAAATATGATACTTCAGGAAGCATTAAAGTCTTCTGAATCTGAGCTTTAATCTTAGTTTACTGAAATTCATTATTTGTAAAACTCTTCAATCATTTTGTTCTAGCAGATCAAAGTTAGCTTAATTGTTATAAACCAAACAAATATACAATAGCTTTTGGGACTTGGAAAAAATATTGTTTGACATGCTTACAACTTTCTTGCATGTACTGAAGTCTCTCGAAAAATACTGTTACCAATAATAATATGTAAAGTTACATGAAAGTGGATGATTAAAGGATTTATGGCAACAAATCAAATTATATATATATTATGTATTATATATATATATATATATAATATATATATATATATTATATATTCTGTATACTTTTTTTTTAATGTCACTAGATGGTTTTAAGGTTCCAATTCACAGATTAAAAAACAAAAACATTGTGATTACATTTGAGAGTCATGGCACCACATCACACTCTAAGACCAGTAATTATTATTTGCAGTCAAATAAATGAAATATGAACATTCTTAATTTTTTATTAAAATATTAACCATATAGTGCTGTCAGAGTAAAAAAAACTCAAATGAGTACCAGTGATAATTAGCTCTCATTGCTGAAATATTACACTAAACACTAATCGGAAATCTAAAATGCAAAATAATCATTCAAAATATTTTTTATTTTTTTTCTATGCAGTATGTTATGTTAAATAGAAAATACATGGAATTATATTGCTATTACTACATGTTTTTACATTATTATCACCATGCATTATTCTAAATGAGGTAGAGTATAATGCTGATGTACAATATCAGTGACACAGGAAACAATAAAATAAGAGACTAAATAGCAAACAGTGCTATAAATTCATATTACCTCTTTGAACAAATATTTACAATATAGATGGCACTTTTTAAAGTCAACATTGCACATTTATAAAAAACAAAACATGGTTGCTGTAACTCATGTTTTATGATGCACTTTTACATTTATCAACTTGAACCCTATAAGTGCTAAATAGATTTTTTTTTATTAACAAAATAGTTATGCCAAAATTCAGTCTGGTCAAAAAATATTACCACGTTTAAATAAAAAAAATAGTGTAATATCTGAAACCTTGTTGTATAAACATATAATTAATTTGATAAATATAAATGTTTATGAAAACACGGCCCATCAATTGCATTTTAGTTGGTAACTAGTAGGGGCATTGCTAGGTCTCCAAAAGGTCTGGGGCTAGAGCCCACAGCAGATTGGATAGCACTATAATCCGCTTTCAGAGTAATCACTCCTCTTTTTCTTCATCTTTCACTCTCTTCTCTTTGATCTTCCTTCTCATTATCTCTTCTCCTCTTTCACTTTATCTCTCATTTCTATCTCTTCCCTTCTGTTTATCTCTTCCCTTTCTTTTTTACATCTTTTTTTCTCTTTATCATCCCACTTTCTCTCTCTTTTCTCCCCTCTTTATAACTCCTCCTCTTTTTATTTACCTCACCTTTTTACCCGTCTCTCCCCTTTCTGTATATCTGCCCTCCTCTTTCTCCCTCCTCCTCTTTCTCGGCCCACCCCTTTCTCTCTCCCTTTTCTCCCTACTCTCCCCTTTCTCATTATAGCGCCTCTTTTAAGTTATCTAATCTCTTCTCCAATTCTCATTATCTCTCCTGCTCTCATTATCCCTTGTTCTTATTATCTCCCCTGCCAGCTCCACTCCTTGCTTGTTGGCTTTGCCCTCTTAACAGATCACACCCTTACCTGATTAGCTGCTAATTAGTCGGCCCTTTCCTGCTGTGCTCTCGCTATTTAGCTGCAATGATTCAGTACCTCTCTGCCCTTGTTTGGTTTGACCTCCAAGTGTGTTCCCATATTGTATCCTGTATTCTCGTGTTTGACCCTGGCTTGACTGACTTCCCTCCCCAGTTCCTGATCCTGATTTCGTTCCTGACTACTCTAGCTTCTGGCTTCCCGACCCCGGCTTGTCTGACTACCCGCTTTAGCATCTGACTCTTGGCTTGCTCTGTGACTACGCTCCTGAACTGTATCATTTGTATTACTTTTTACTATTTGTAAATTAATATTCGATTAAACGGCACTTCTTATATCCTTCTGGTTTGTAGCTCCTGATATCCCCACTTTCTTCTCCTCCCTCATCTCATCTATCTCTCTTATTTCAATCCCTATCCCTACTCTTATTCATTATTATATTAGGCATCGTTCCCTTGCCTATCCCCCAGTAACTTACATTCACAACGGAACACATTTTACTCAGACTCTTACATTTGCACATACACAATGACCCCAACACACATGCACACATACTCACTAACATGCATTTATAAATGCACATCCATGCTCACACACACATGATCATACACTTACTCATACATGCTCATACAAAAAAAACATTCACATCAATGCTCCTTCCCCTCTCCTTCCTTCTCTCACTCACCCCCCACAGTTCAACAGTAGATTTTCTCTGCTGCTAATACAGTGCGTGTAAGCAACCTTTAGCCGCAAAATCATGTCATCTTGCGTTACGTGACCATGCTTTGTTTCTGCCTCCCCGGGCCAGTCCAAAATTGAAATACGAATACCCCTTATTGAAAAATTTTGGACTGGCTCTGGGGGGGGGACAGATCGGGGTGATGCGCTGAGTGGCACTCTGGGTCCCCCAAATATGCCACAGCTATGGCTTTATATGCTGGAGTTTGCTATCAGTTAGGGACTGGTTAAAGGGAGATCTATGATCTCCCCAGCTGGTCAATAGCCCCGAAAAGAGACTTTGCTTTAGCCCCAGAGTCTCCTTTTGGGGCTGTGTAGTTGAGACTTGGCTGCGTTAGTTTTCATAGAAAATACACCTTATTATAATGACATTTTTGTTTTGCAAAGCAAAACTTAGTTTATTCTTAAGGTATGATGTATATTTTTGTAAGTACCAATAAGGAGAACTTTAATATTACTATTACTATACATATTTATCAATCACAGTGAAAAAGAAGTTTAAGCTAAAAAACTATTAGTTAGAGTAGGTTTAAAGAAGCATATGATACTCTACGAACATTAAATGACAGACAAATGATATTCAGTACAATACCTAAGTAATTATTTCAGATGACCAGTGTTCATGAATGTCACTGGCAATCACTGATAATCTCTAATATTCCAAACTGACATTTCTCTGTTAAGATGGTTGTTAATGTGTATATTTCATTTTTTCAAAGTTCACACATTTCAGATTAGACATTAAAGGTCAGCTTCACAATTGTCTTCCCTGTAATTTAATAGTAGACGTTATTTAAAATCATAGAGTCAGTTTATTTATTGTACTTGCCTTATGCATAGCAGCCAGTATATATATATATATATATATATATAATATATATATATATATATATTCACTATATTCACTATTCAAGTTAAATGGTCAACTCAATTAAAGCAATTTAACTTTAACCACATGTACCAAAGTAACTAGTACATACTGAATGCAATTTCACAAATGTTTTCGGTAAAAAGTATTAATTAAAAATAAATTAAAAACATTGGGCCCACTTTTAACTCTCTGTGGTGGGATTAACTATAATTAAAAAACCCTGTGTCCATTTGGATGGGGAAAGAGGTTAAAATATAAATTAAGCAATTTAGGATTGATGATTCCTAACACTGTCCCCCAACTTCTCCCATGCGGTGTGTTGTGGTGACAGGAGAGGACAAAGTCCATACAATGCATCCTGCGGTTGCCAAGAGGGTGGATAGGGAAAACCCTGGCTCCCATAAGATGCAACCTTTAGAGCAAAAAGTTAAGTGAAAAAATTCCATCAATAATTCCATTGATGGAGAATTTTTCCAGAAAATAATGTAACAAATCCATGCTAAAATGGACGCTGGTTGCACAGGAGAGTTATAGAAACACCCTTGCATCAGAGGCTCCCAGTGGTTGATAGATATATTAAAAACATTAAGCATATATAAAAATATATCTATTTGTTTTAAACAATTATTTAAAAATAATTTTTGTCATCTAACCTTTAAGGGAGTTATATCGAAAGTTGTTGGTTTATTATTGCGCACAAAAAGTAACTAATAATTGATTTATCTACAACAAGAAAGGATAACGTTACTAAATATGGAGAAGAGTTGGTAGCCAAGATTATATGTGGAAGGGGCATGTACACATTGGCTCCCCCATTTTTTTACCTCAGCACTTTTTTCATGTACCCTAACACTTTTTAATAATGTATTCTCAGTGGGATATTTAGGACTATGCCAATGCCAGGACCCCTTCACTGAAGCGTGATCACCCTAATGAGCCAAATAACTCAATGAGCCAGATAGGTCAGATCCAAGCCCTAAGAGGAATAAGACTCAGCAGAGACTTCTTTACAGTCTAACACAATTTGGTAGATCTGAGGGGGTGTTTGGGGGTGGCCTACAGCTGTGACTCCCATAAATAAAGCACTGAATATTGCATTTCTAACCACTTTTTCAAAACAAGAAATAAAAATCTACTGCATTTTGATGTTGGCTGCAATAGACTGTCAGAGGTGCAGAAATACATAGCTGTACATTGTAATTTGAAATGCTGCCATCATATTTCAAATATTGAATTCAGTCTGTGACCTCTTGTTTACAACGTAACAGAATGTTTCTTCTAAAAGAACATTAGTAAGTGTGTACGTTTTGAGAGAGCTTCTTTTCAAAATGTATGCTCCATGCAAAACAAAACAATAAAAAAAGACTGAGATATTGTTGCTTTGCAAATAGGATTATATTACATATTAAATATCTACACAGGAGTGCCACTACAAGAAATCAATAAATATATCACAAAATTACATGTGCATGGCAAGCAAACTAAATAAAAAACTAAATTTTTGTTTCATCTTCAGTTTTTTATTCAGGCAGCAAATGTCATTTTCCGACCGATCAGCTTGGATAAAATTTGGAGGCCTTTTTTATTTGGCATTACCAAATTGGGAGGTCCTTCACACCTCTGAACTCACCTTTCACCTATAGACACCATCCACTCAAGGTCTACTAAAAGTTTTTTCATGACAACCCTCCAGGTCTGGCCTAATTATATTAAAACATTGGGTTTTTCTAAACTCAGGACAAGTATTGTAACCTATTTAGTGGGTTTTCATTAGCTTTTTAGATGAATAAATAGTTTTAAATAAAAATCATATTTAATCATATTTTGCTATTTTTTATAGTAAATAAAAAATATAAAAAAACTACTTGTCCTGAAAAAAACAATATGTAATTTGCGTGGGTACACTAAATGAGAAAATAAAAGAAGGAAATTGCAGCTAAACACAAACACAGCAGAAATGTTAACACAGCCTCAGTCACAAATGGTACAAACATTAAGGGGTAAATCTGCTGATAAAATTCAACATAAACTTATGTATGCCTACATTGAAATGTTTACTTAATTACAACCGTGGTACAACCAATCATTACATTTGGTAACAAACTTCTCTTGTTTATGTTAAACTGCCTGGGTTCTTTGTAAAGCATGGTGTTCTTTCAACATCCTTCAGGCTAGTAGCATTATGTTGTCTGAATCTGCTGCTCTTCCATTTTTTGATGAATAGAGAGGTAACACTCGACCAGCTGCACATAAAACCAATTATAATATGTCAGAGCTAGGATGGGAAAAATACATGTAGCAAATGCATTTTGCTTAGTATTACATATATACTTTTTATAAATAGTTGACCTAGCTGACTTGCCTTTATCAAAAACATCTATCTATCTATCTATCTATCTATCTATCTATCTGGGGCCTGATTTGGAGGGCATGATTTGTAATGAAATGCTGGATCACGAACTTAGCCAAAGTCATACACGGGAGATCGAAACGAGGTACACAGAACTTTAGGAACCAAAGCCAAACAATGCAAAGGCCCAGTTTACAGGAAGCTACAGCTCTTTATACGGCAGGGGTGCAGGTAACGAGGCCGGGTGACAACAATAGGAAGAGAGCAGAAACAGAGGCAGGGCGGCCACTACAGGCTGAACTAGGAACAGCCCAAAAACCTGAATGCACAATACAGTTGCCAGAAAACCAGAGTGTCACAATAAGCCTCGAGGGGCATAGTCCTGAAATCTACTGCCCCTCTAACCCATCACCTGATCTATAAATCTATAAAAGTACCCTGTACAAGGCACTGACCCCATCACAAGCCCCCCGCTTACATTGTGCCGATTGGCATGGGGGGGTTAATCTTGGAGCATATCTGTGCCTACTGTATGAGGGGTAAAATGCTTATAAAAGCCTTTAGTGCTGTAGAATAGGGGGAGTGGTGTGTAATAAAAAAATGAAATATACACCCGTCGGCCACATTTATGTCATCTGGCCTTACAATTCCAGCACTGATTCTGTCTCTCTATGTAATCCCAGATAAACTCACTGATGTAGAGATCAGGGCTCTGAGGCTGCCATACCATCAGTACAGCATCAATTCCGCTGATGCAGTATAATTACCTTGTGTCTGTTGCTGTGCTCAATCTTGCCATGGTGTGTGACTTTTGCACTTCTTCTTCTTCTTCAGCAACCTCATCTTGTTAGTGAGTTTAGCTGTTCCTCACCCATTTTTATTGTGTTTCAACCAAGAATTGATGCTGTTTTAAAGGCAAATATTGATTTGAATTAAATTTTTCTTCTGTTCACATCTATAAGAACTGTATTTAAGAACTATATACACTAAGTGTATATCTTAAATTATCTTGATTAAATAAGACTATTATAAGTCTAGTGCAAACAAAATAATAGAAATGCACTGTAGAGTATGTGCATGACTATGAATTTTCAATTGTGTAGATTTTTTTACAACTGTTTCTTGGAAGTAAATGTGGAATGGGAATGAACAGAGAGAATAAGGATATTCATGATAAGTGCAAGGAGTCTGTGAAATAGACAGAAATAGACAGAAGAATATTTATGGTGTGGTATTTGCGAAGAAAGTTCATGATGAGATTTATGATGAAGACTAATGGAGGAGGCAGTGGTATAGTGACGGAATCACAGTTTCACAGAAACACAATGGAAGGCAGCAAATGGAAAACATGCTCAAATATGACTGTTGGGGGAAAAGGGATTGACTTGATTATGTGTTTATTTTTAAAATATTTTAACAGGCTTGAGTTATTTTTAAGTCACATGCATTGAAAAACAAAGCACTTAAAGTTGCAGTGAAAGGATACAGGGGAAGGCATAAAACAAGAGGAAGGAACAAAGGGTCTTCATCCTTTGATTGCAGAATTGATATGTGATAGTAGATGAGTTGTACAAGAGGAAGGAGACACAATCTACAGCCAGGTACACCTAAGTTTGTGGTAGAGAAGCTGGTGGGATCTGTGGAGGAGGAAACTCGGAATCAGGAGGTTTAAGCAATGACCTGAAACCTTGTTTCCACATCTGAGTTTTTGCTTATGTATAAGTCATGTGACCTCTTGACATACATAGCATTTCAGGAAATGTGTTGTGTGGAGTGATGTCAATCACTTAAACAGCATCACAATAAAGTTTTTTGGGACCTATTTCTTCAAAAGATTTAAAGCTCAAGCAGAAAGTGTACTGAGACAGTAGGGAAAGCTAGAAGGAAGTTATGGTATATCATAAGAGGTATGAGTACCCTCTAGATTGCTAATATATTGGCCTGTCAGTTTTAATTTTGTCTTTCCCCTTGAATATATGTACTGTAAAAAAGATAGCTCTATATAACTAAAAATAATAATATCTAATATATAATTATATATCAAATGTCAAGGTATACTAATGCCACATTAGAATTCATGGAGAAACTTCATTAAGCAATGCATACAGTTCTTGAGATCAGGGCTTTAGAAAAACATAAATAACTTTGAGAATTCAAATAGTCTCTTTCTAACAAAACAAGGAAAAACAAAATTCAAACATGTTAAGGAATTAAATAAATTCTAATATAAGGCCAAATTGACTAGTGTCAGGATTGTCATTTAACACAAATGTAAGGTGTAACGGGTTCACCAAGAGAGCTGTAGTAACTCCCAGAGATCACCCAGTATCCTCCTGTCATCCCCGCAATCACTTCCAGCACTAGTCAGCATGCGCACCTTGGAACCCTGCTATGTGTACCCAATAAGTAGACACAACTACCTTGAACTGAGTACAGCAGAAATGAACAGTTTATTGATGTAAAACATGGACTGATATAGCCACAGAACCTTATTAACATAAATTAACATTGTTAAATTGATAGACAACCCAACCTTTAATCCCCAGGCAGCAATCCTATTATTGGGATTAATTAAACAATGGAGTTCCTGCCTGTGCTATCTTTGTTTGACAGCCAGGCTGGAGCCATCTCTGAGTACCTTGGGGCCTTGTATGACAGGTCATTCTGTCACATATCTCCCTTTTTAAAAAGAAGACTGAACTGGGGCCAGACCCCAACCGGGTCTGCATCCAGTTCAGTCGGAGAGCACAGCTCCGTCGCTCCTGGAGTTGTGGATGCAGGGGGCTGGCAAGAGGCACCTGTCCCACTAACCAGTACTGGGGTACACTTAGAGACTGGGGAGTTTGGGTCCCAGACGAGGACAACAGTCCCACTAGCCAGGACAGGTAGACAGGGTCCATAATCTGTGGGTAGCAGGCTTGCTTTCAGTCCTCTCCACGGGCCCCAGTGATGGACAGTTCTGTCAAACACTCCATCACATAAGGTTATGCCTGAAAGGTCCGAGAACATGTGAGCTGGGCAGCTGGATATGGATGAAGTTAACAGTGTGGCAACAGTCAGTAAGGCATGTTAAGTTACTAAAAAGTGTAGGTTGACTGGAAGGGGCGTATTTTAACTAATATGATTTCTGCTGCTCAGTATTCAGGTGGAAGAACTCCACCTGATAACACTTTCAATGAATAAGACAAGATACTTAGGTTAGTATTATGTGCTCCGTTCAACAATGGGAAGTATAAGAAGCTTACCCTGATAGATAACTTTTCTTTGCGAATAATGACAGTTGTGCCTATGATAACCGATGATAGTGTAGGTGTTTCAACCACACCTATCGCTAACAGTTCTATAAAATCATGCACATAGCCATGTCATCTACATAGACAAACACTGAAAATAGAATGCAACATACTGAACTACCAAGTGCTGACGTGCATAGCTGGTAAAAAGAAATGTCTGTATCCTGTATAATCACTCACTACAGATATTCAAGCTGTCTCTAGAAGCAACATCAGCAAAGGTACTGTGCATCTGAAGCTTCATAGGTTTCCATGGCTGAGAAGCTGCACACAAGTCAAAGATCACTGTGCACAATGCTAAACATTGGTTGGAGTGATTTAAAGCCCACTACCACTGGACTTTGGAGCAGTTGAAACATAGAAGTTAGATGGGAATATCTCGGTTTGCCAGATGACAGGAGAATGCTACCTAACAGATTGCATAGTGCCTACTGTAGAGCTATAAAGCATAAAAGACAGATAATTTAGATAATTTTAATCCTTCCAACTTTGTAGTAACATTTTGTGGGAGGCCATTTCCTGTATCAGCATGGATAGGCACCTATACAAAAAGCAAAAGCCATAAAGACATGGTTTGATAAGTTTGGTGTGGAGAAGCTCAAGTTGCCTGCACAGAGCCCTGACCTCAACCCCATCAAACACCTTTGGAATTAATTGGATTGCTTGTGAGCCAGGCCTTTTATCCAACATCAGTGTCTGGCCACACAAATAGTCTATTGGCTGAATGGGAAAGAATTTCAACAGACACACTGTTCCTGCTCTTATCTTTTATCATCTGTGTGCATGTTTTAGCATCCCTAAACTAGGACATTTGGGTTGCTGCGAGTTGACAAATGAAGCATCTCGCAAATTCATTAGGCTGTAAGTATCTTGTGAGTTGAAAATTCAAGTTAAGACACATTCCTTTTTCCCCTGAATCCATATAATTAGTGGAACTAGACCTTTTCTTTTGGCTCCTAAAAAAATGGTATAGCAAACCCAACCTATAAGCCCCACATATAATTTATAATAGGTGTGTGGGGTAAAATCTATTCAATCCTACTGTTTCTGCCAGGACATTGAAAATCCTAGTCCATCCATTGGCACTCAAAGGGTGAAACGTGTTGGGGGAAAAGCGGTACTTTTAAATAGTTCATTCAACCGCCTAGGGTGCCGAACTATAGGGGGCATCCATAAGAAAGTGCATACAGGCCCTGAATGGCTGAAGTGGTCACCTTATCAAAAATACTGTACACCTATACTTATCAAAAAGCCCCAATTTAGAAAATATATTAATGTCAGACTCTTGAACTACCCACATAATAAATGAATTAGAATGTCAGAATTGCTTTACATGACTTCTTGAATATCTTTGTCTTCATTCCAAGTTTTACGCTATTCAAAAAGAAGTATGAGCAATATTATAAAGCACAGTGTGAGTTGTCTTTTTTTATAGTCTACTGAATTAGTTTTCAGTTTGATGGTTTTCAATAGAAATGAATGCAATGGGAGGTATTCAGCTGTGTTTCCATTTGCTTTACCTTCAGCTAAAATACTTACCACATTTAATTCCATACAATATGGCTATATTCTTCTGAGAAGAAAAGGCATAGTTAAATACAATTAAAATAGTTTTAGCAGATGTGGAATTAATAAATACGTTTTAGATGCACAGTGAGGTTTCTAGGTCATATTTGCTGAAAACTTATGGAAAATAAATGGTACAGTTCATCTTTATTTCCCAAGTTCCCCAAGGCAAATTAAGCAGCTGTGATGCCCTGATCAGTAACACATTGAAATATTTTCTAAATGGCATTTTTTATTTGACCTTTCTCGGTTGAGTGCTATAAAAAGTTCTTTGTTGCTTTAGGTTATTTATATTCCATTATCAGTGTTTATTATACAGTAGATTGAGTGGTCTGTTTTAGTAGAAAACCTAAGGTTCAAGTTCAAATGCCTAGTATAAACAGTTCCAGCAGCTTACAAATACTAAATAACTGTGATTGTGTTTACAGTTTCAAGCAATGGTATATTTTGATGTGCAATTTCTTGCCCAGTGTTAGTGGATTGCATGATATTCTTCAGTGTTTTTTAACTTGTAGATGTAGCCATGCTCAAAACAAGTATTACCAAGTTCATTAGTTATTGAAGCGATCATGAAGAAAACATTAAGCTGAAACAGCACTGAACATTTCGTTCTACATCAATAAGTACAAACAGTGAACTGAATGCAACTGGAATAATTTTTGTTTAGAATATAACTTTTTAGAAATACAGTAGCCAATTATTTGCTATAAACAAAATATCCTACATCCCAATGTTTCAAATAGGACTTTATCACTTTTTGACAGGTATTTATGTCATGGAATATGGCAATTAGGTGAATGATAATGTGCTTTGAAATAAGCAAAAAAGTAACAACTGCTAAACATGCAACATTATATACATGTTTAGTGATCATAACTCTGAATGTCCTCATAGCAAATGCTGTCTTTAATTTAAAATGTATGTATTTAGAATTACCTTGTCTAAGCAGATCAAAACAACTCTCTAGGCAACCAATCCAGTTCAAAGTAATTGAACAATTAGGTTCAAATATATATTTTTTCATGTAATAATAAATAAAAGTAACCATAATAAACAACTGCAAAAAGGACAACTGAATACATTTAAAATGAGGCATTAAAGCTAAATACATTAAATATGCCAGCATTGCAAAAGTTATTTTTAAGACTCTATTCACAGTGCCAGCATTGCAAAAATGATTTTTAAAAATCATTTTTTACTGCTGAAGTGTTTTCTTTTTCAACTTTCACCTTAATTGATTTCTGGGACGTGAACCAGCAACGTAATAGAACGTAATAGGCTAATAAGTCATGCAGTTGTGAAGATTCACTTTTTTAGGACTTCAAGCCAGATTTATTTATGTTTGTTAAACATATTAGTTAAATCTTCATTGGGGAACCTCCTTGAGGAAGGAAATTAGTTCCTAACATGGTAACACATGGTTCTAATAATAAACATTACAATGTGGCAGCTTTAATCTTTAGAATAAATGAAATTCAAGCTATTAAATCCAATTTCTTTACCCATTGCTGTTGTATGCCACCCCCAGGCCATGCTAATATCTTTCTTGACCACTTCTCATGATTGCTTCTTGATTTCCATTTCTCTGAAGCCCTCTCTGTTATCCATGGAGACTTCAGCATCCCAGTAACACTCCTTTTGGTAGCTTTCTAACTAGATGTTTGTACGATTCCTAAAACTCAATGTCTCCAAAACCAAACTTCATTTTTCCCTCTCTCCAATGTTATCATTCCTTCAACAGTTTTCCTCAATGTCAGTTGTATAATCATCTGCCTTCATGCTCCCTGCCTTGGTGTCAGCCCAAACATCCATGTTTAAAAAACTGCCATCACCATCTTATAAACAGTGCCTCCATTTGTCCCTTCTTAACACAAGATGCCACTAAGGCTTTTGTGCATGTCCTCATTATCTGCAGTCTTGACTATTCCAGAGAAGGCTTCAAAGTCTCATTTAGGTTAAAATGCAGTGCAGCCCTATTGATTCAGCTCCTTGGCAAGCAATATAGACGTGAAAAATTAGATAGGAATTGCAAAACCTGGAGTTCTTTGATGCAGCGGTGGGCTAAGCAGTATTTGGCCATATAGCCTGACAGAATCCCCAATAATAATGCCTTCAATACATGTTGAATACATAATGGCATTCACTGAGCATGTGTGGAATTCTTGCCTTTTTGTGACACTATAGTATTGACACATCCAGTATATGTGCATTAAACAACTAACTGAAGTGCTGTTTTTCAGTAGTACAGACAAGCTTGACTACCCATTTCTTTTTTAGGTACAGAGGGTAAATCAGTGAGCAAGAAGCTTATGCATTGAGTGGTCACTGTTACTTCCAAACACTGAAAAAATAAAGAACAGATAGCAGCCCTGGAATGGATGTTGGAAGGTCCAATGAGGGTCTCACTAGATTCTCTTGTATTTATTCTGTCTTAAATCAGATTGTAAAATGGTCTCTTCATTAACATAAATCAAAGAACAAAAATTAAGAAGATAATTATTCCATAATCCAGAAGATCACTAATTAAAATCTCATCAATCCACTCTTCCTACTTCCTTCTATTTTATAAGTGCAAAAACATTATTAAACTAATAATTATCAGTAAAACATAATATATATATTATATAATAAGTAATATTAAACAGAAAAATATCAATGAATAAATGGGAACATTTATGTGCAATATTAAATAAAGTGAAATTTTGCAACGTATCTAAAATGAAAAAAAAATTATAGAATTTAACAGTTTAAATTGTATGTATAATGTGTCTGCTGTGTGGTTAACCCCTTAATGACAAAGCCCGTACATGTACAGGCTCAAAATGCATTGTTTTCAATGGGTTTAGGGAACGCCCATTGTCCTTAAAGGGTTAATTTAATTTGATTGAAGTACTGGACTTTTCTGTAAATGTTTAATGCCATCCTTAATGCATAATTGCAGATGGTTTTAAAAATATGAAACCTCAGATAACCAAATTATGTCCATACTTTGCACATCAGTAATTTATTTTACAATTATGTTTGTGTTTAGAAAATACAGGTAGTATAGCTTGTTTATGTTTTCCTTACTTCATGGTATTTCTTTAAATAGTTAGTGACCCAGGATTTTCCATTAAACATGAACTATGAAGTTTAGTCAGGCTTGCATTGACTTTAATGCTGTGCCAGCTTTTTAGAAATGCTTTTAAATTCAAGGTAATGTCTCAGGCAACATTTGTAATTATGTATACTTTCACTTATCTCAGGCAACATTTGTCATAGAAGCAGAGATCCTGCTTCTGTTCTTATGTTGCTAAGTTGATATACATGGCTACACATGTAATGCACATGCATGCATACACACATACTCAAATATGCTCAACAGGCAGAACCACATGCATTCATACACACATGCATTTACACATTCTTACCTATAGCTGCAGGTTCCTGGATGGGTGACACACAAATTGCACTGCAACAATGAAACAGTAAGCAAGCCCTCTTGCAGCCAAGGCCTTGGTACACATGCCCATTTTTCACTGATTGAAAAGGCGAGTTTTTGCGTGTCAACTTTCTAACTTACTTTAGTGGTAGAATAAAAACATATTTCTTTAGTTCGTTTTTAGAGTTGTGTGGAAGCTTGGCCAACATCCAGTGGTAGTGAATTCCAGGGTTATGTAAGAGTTAAAGTCTATAGACAAGTTAAAGGAGTGGCTATTAAAAGAGCAAAACAAAGCTCACTATGGATAGAGCACAGAGGATATGCAGGCAGATGGGGGGATTTCTGATGAAAGTAAGAGTATGGATAGGTAGATTTGAGTGTTATCTGCATACAGAAAAAAAATGGGACTTCATGTTGATGAAGTATTAGGACATGACACAGATAAATAACATTGGAGAATGTAGGATAGAAACCAAAAGAATGTAGAACCAGAAAGTGCAGGGCTGTCAGCATCAATTTTTGTGTTTTGTGCTTGGAGTATTAGGTCAAATGTATAGTGCATACTAATTCTGAAAATTGTGCTAATGCTGAGTTTCACCCTGTGACAGATTTTATAGTTGTAAAGGGGTCATTGTGCATTACCACTGTGTATGTAACAGGTTAAAACAGTACAACGGGTACACATAGCGATAACCTAATGTTTGGTAGAAGGATGTGGTCAGCGATTTTAAAAGAGGACGCTTTGAAAGCATTAGGGATGGGTCACCTAAGACACTGCAAAACAGTGTTATGTATCAAGTCAATCAAAAAAAAAATAAGATTAGTTTGGCATGATCTTCCTGAGGAAAACTCATGTTGTTTTTGATCTTGAAACCCATGTGACTTCAGATGTTCAACAATCCTATCCTTTAACATAGTTTCCATTAATTTCCCCACTATAGATTTAAGATTTACTGGTCTGTGGTTGCCAGAATCCTCCCTACTGCCTTTTTTGTGAATGGGCACAACATTCGCTAATTTTCAATCCCCGTTACCAATGATTCATTAAATAAATCTGTTAACGGTTTTGGTAGTACACCACCAAGCTCTTTTAATAACTTGTATCCCATCAGGCCCATTCGACTTATTTCTCTTTACCTTAGCCTTGGTAAACCCACATATATAAAATGACTCAGTCTTTTTCCTCATTGAGGTCTCTTTCCCTCATTTTCATTTGTAAAAACTGAACAGAAAAATTATTTGATGCAGTCAGCTAGACCTTTATCTTTCTAGCATACTTTTTTGTTTTTATCTAACTAATGCCTTGTTTCACTTTCCTTTTCTTCATTTATATATCTAAAAAAAGGTTTCATCTCCCTTTTTTTACTGACAGGGCAATTCTCTCTTCAGCATGTGATTTGGCAACTCTTATAACTTGCTTTGCTTCTTTCTGCCTAATCTTATGAGATTTTAAAAACAAAAATAAAGGAAACTAACAACCTTAGGCCTCCAGCCAGCATTTGCAGAGAGTGTACTCTTATAAGGTGACCAACCCTGATGCTTTTAGAGCTTCCTCTTTTAAAATCTTTGACCCAATGTATACTTGATGGCCCGTTTTAACCTGTTACTGAGATAGTGGTTATGCACAACCTCCTGTTTACACCTATATAATCTGTCACACTCCCTAAAAAATGCCTTCTTACAAATGTTCAGGGATGGATGAGTATTGAGATCGAAGAGGTTATTGTGTTTGAGCAAGGGTTAACATTGATTTTGTTTTTAACAGGACTTAGCGTGTCTCCATCATTGTTAGCTACAACCCCTAGATGGCTAGTCATAGAAACTGGAGTCATTAATGTCTGATGACTGCTGTCATTAATGTCCTTGGTCATGTGAAAGTTTTTTTTCCCATTGTCCATGATGGCATTTAGGGAACCTATGTACCTGATATAATTTTGATTGCTATGTGGTATATGCCCCAATGACATTAATTGCTAATACATTTTGTGATAGCTTTACTACAATTTGGAATATTATATATTGGAAAAGTATATTCTGATGTTTTCATTCCTATATGTAAGAAAAGGGAGATTGTGTATATCTGTGTGTTTGACAAAGGCATTTGAAGACATTCTCATCATTATAGCTCAATGCAAATTGTGCATTTATATAATGTGTATTCCTAACAAATATAACACAGGGTAGCTTGCTTTAGACATGCTATCCAGACATATAGCTAATGAGCACCTGTATAAATACTAAACTATTTATCAGAAAGCAATTACAGCAATTTTTAAAACTAATTGCCTTTTTGTATACTTCTTTTTATTTTCGTGGTCTGTGTTTAAACGGATAAATGGATGGGACTCAATTTTCTCCTTATTGCTGATGATTTTGAAGCACATTTCTGTTTCAAATTGAGTGAAACTATAATGAACCTTTAATTAGTAATGTAATGCATCATTTATTATTAAAGCTGTCTCAACTGGTGATTGTTAAAAACACCTTTAGAACCTACAGTGACTAATCTTTGGTATATTTTGTTTTTAAAGGAATGTTAACCAAAGATAGGAGTGTAATTGTGTCTTGGTTCATTTCTTTTTTTCTCGATTGGGCTTTAAATGAGTGTCTGCGCTTCTGTTTACCCTGTTTGATAATTAAAAATGTGAATAATGTCACTCAGTGATACAAGCGATGAATATTCTATGGTGTAAATCCCAAAATACACTGGTTTCTAAACACAAAGACAGCAATTTAAGGAAACGCACACATAATATATACACACACTCCTTTAAATTAGATAAAACAATACTGCTATCATAAGAATTTAACACACAATTAGATCCAAATGCCGAATAGCATTTACTTTAAAATATTTGGAAAATTTCAAAATCAATTCACATTCTAATTCTTAAAGTTGAATTTGAAATGATGGACATTCCAGACTTAAAAAGAGATCTATAGATATAGACAAAATAACAAGTTGTCATACATATATGTAACATAGTTTATCCCTCCCAATATTATATTGCAAGTTATGTAACCTCTTTGGATGTTGCTATGGTAGAATAACAAGCTGTCCACCAGCCTAACCTTTTATTTTACAGTTAGTCATGAAAGGGCCTTTGGTAGTCTCTTCAGCAGCCAAGTCCTTCCCCAGCCCTTTTCTGGGGATGTTCATTATTACACAAATCTTTATTGTGGGAGGTTTTTTTACTATAATTTTTCTCACTACTGTGTCTAACGTGCTCTGTGGTAAGAAACATTCCCTGACCAGCTCATCAAAGGATCTCTTCAGTCCTCATATGTGGACACAAAGGGAATTTAGTAGAAAATTTGAAAATTGGTCATCATAGCAAGCAATGAAATTAGTCTCTTGATTGTACCAATCTATTGGTTGCTGTTAGGCTAGACCACTTTTCATACTGTGCACCAGAAAAACTTAGAATAACAAGTGAGCTCAACCCTTCATAACATTCTAAGCCCTCATGCATATATTGGCCTTTACACATATAGTAACAGCACAGAACATTGTGTCTTCAATAGCTGTGTGCTTGCTCATGCATATCACAGCCCCCTCGTGTAATATGTAATGTGTACTTTCTTTTTTGCACGACTGTAAATATATATTATATATATATATTATATATATATATTACATTATAATATTTCGGTATATATAGTTTTTAACTGCCAGAATCTACTCTGTAATATTACATACCGTATTGGCTGGATTACCCTAGGCCCATCCTAAAGTTAGGTTCTTTTTTAAAGAATAATTTTTCTTAGTAAAAAAACATCGAATAGACATGCTGCATCTGCCCACCGCCAGATATGCTGCCACTCTGCCCTCCCCGAGACATGCTGCCACTCTGCCCCAAGAAGTGCCCCCCAAAGCAGACTCCCGGTCCTGGGTGTCTTGCTGGGCCGGGAGGGGACATCTATGCAATATGCGTAGACAACTTCTGGTGCTGGCACTTCTGCCGTGGGAAGTGCCGGCAAGGGAGATTGTTAAAGCGCATCATGCAGACGTTCACCAACTGTGGCGATGCAAGCGTAAATAACCTCCGCTGCCGGCACGTCTGCACAATGTGCTTTAACAATCTCCCTTGCCAGGACTTCCCATATTGTTAAAGCACATCGAGCAGACGTGCCGGCAGCGGAGGTTGTTTACGCGCATCGCCGCAGCCGGTTAACGTCTGCACGATGCGATTAGACAATCTCCCATCCCGGCACTCCCCCCGTCTCAGCGCATCGGAGAGTAGGATGCGGGTCCTCTGCAGGGCTGCGGGGAATCTGTATCCTAACCCTGCTGCCTGTCCGGCGCCCGGAACTGCATGTCCCGGGCGTCTGGCGCTACACATTGCGCATTCCTGCGCTAGACCCCGAATATAGGCCGCACCCCCACTTTAAAGACTTAAAGTGGGGGGGGAAGTGCGGCCTATATTCGGGCAAATACGGTAATTATGTATTTAAAGTGACCGTCAATATTGCCATGGGCCCTAGCCAGAGATCTTTTTGAAACTTGGCATTGCCACTATATAGGAAAACTATATAAGTTAAATATAAATATCAGCTACATGTTTTTTCATCTGATTTAAAAGTAAACTTTGCTTTTAAATAGCAGAAGCTTCAGATTCATATACGTGCTTCTTAAAAAATATTGGCTACTTTAAGCAGTTGCATGTTAGGAATGGATAACAAGACTGAAAACAAAAATTAATTTCCACCTCAAGATACAACGCGAAGAAAGAGCATGTGTCAGGTAAAAAAAATTACTTTAAAATGAGAAGCGTTAGCTTTTCTTTAGATTGGATTTACACCTTGCTCCTGTAGGGAGGTGTGTAGATAATGAGTTTCTTTACTCCAGCTTGTGTTTCAAGGCCTTCAGCACTATTCGGTTCCACTCCCCCTGGAGTCAATAGATCTCATTACTTACAGAAATTTTACTTTGATACCTGTCATGGGAAACAGTGCAAGAGGATTTTAGCAGGCTGTCGTCACTAACATATGGTGTGTTCTAAACAATAAAGTGATAGTAACTTAAATTGTAACTAATTCTCAAAGTCAAGAAACACAGATTTTAACTTTGTACTAAAAGAAAAAAAAACAGAGAATAAAACTTTCTACTGAGAGAAAGAAAAATGATATATTTCAGTTTTATGGAATCTGTATATTTCAGGTACACACAGAATAATTCTGACTAAAAGTTATAAAATGCACCTGGGGAGAATAAACAAAGCACAATTTCCATAATTTTCTTTTGAGCAGTTGTGAATTTATTTTCAGTAACATTTTGCTTTTGGGTGTTACATGTTCTTTTTATGAAAAAAATCTTTGTAGCAGAATACACTTGAGAAAAGTCTACTTTTTGGAAAGTCCAATGCAAAAATAAGAGAAATAAGAGCATTAGAGAAAGATTTTGGCATGTAGACGCTATTCATCTGTTCCATTTATCTTATAAATTTAGTTTATTATTTGATATGCTTCATATAAGTGTTAATACAATTGCTTTGTTTCTTGCCTTTTATGAGAATCACAAAAGCAACTTTACATCAAACTAGAAAGTTTAGTGCCTCCTCAATTATTACTGTATGGTTTATAGTATATATATATCATATATATATATATATATTGTGACAGTCATGTTGGATTGGTGGTGGAAGGGAGGTATGTTTCTCCTAGATTCCTTTCCTATGTGGAGTAACACCTGAGTCTTCTCAAAAATAGTCAAATAGAATCACCTGCTAGGTGATTAATTAAAGAATGAGAGGGTGGATATAAAAGGGAAGCCAGGAGGGCAGGTAGCTCTCTCTGACTGAGGACACAGAAAGCCTGTCTGTGGAAGAGACCTGTGAGTAAAGGTTGCTGGACATATTATGTTATGTTAAGTTGGCAGAGAGAAGCTCTCCAGCTGGTAGTGAGGGACATCCTATGTATAGTAAGTGCCGGACAGGCAAGGTGTTTCTTTTGTTACTGTTATATTTCTTTTGTCCCTGCAACCTTTCTAATAAACCTGACCCTGTGTCAGTTTGCATGAACTGCTATTTGCCTGGTTTGATTGAAGACAGCGCTTGTCCCTTGACCTCCGCGAGGGGCGATCCCAGACCTACCTCACAATATATATATATATTTACTCACAGAGTCCATTGCACACCATTCCAAATGTTCCAAGCCCGGTGCTAGTAACCAGCAGTTTCCATACAAAACACTTTCAAAGGATGGTCAGCACTCCAGGTCTTTAAATTGACAATTTCATTTTATTCAAAGTCAAGTCAACGTTTCGGTCATTGCTGACTTTCATCAGGACAGTCAGCAATGAC